>BRXX01000331.1:0-63445 GCA_030267905.1 Triparma verrucosa
AACTTATATAACATTCTATGAACAAAAAATTTCATTTTTTATGTGCGATGATATGCGCTTATGTGCTACACCAAAACTCTGCCCCGCCCTACCCCACTTCACCCTACCTCACACCCCCGTCCCCACCGCACTCTATCCCTCAACCCCTCTCTTTTAAATCTTACTCTTTATCCCCGATGCCATGCCGCTGGCCCACTCGGCTCCTGCCCCAACGTACCCGTGGATGTTCACCTCTTGCCTCACAAGCTCGGCCTGGACGTCCTTGATGTTGACCTTGGACCCCAGCTCCTTGTTCCTGAAGGAGATGGCTGCGGCGACTCCAGCTCCCTGTCCGGTGACGGTGCAGGCCATCATGTTCCTCATGGCTGCATGGGACACCATGTCTCCCGCGCAGCACCTTCCGGCGACAAACAAATTATCTGTGTCGGGTTGCAGGCAGCGAAGGGGGATCTCAAAGAACCTGCCAGTCGTTGGCAGGATGAGAATGTTGTACCCGTCGATGAACTCGGGGAAGACTGCAACAGTGCAACAGTGCAACGGTGCAACAGTGCAACAGTGCAACAGTGCAACAGTGCAACAGTGCAACAGATTGTGAGAAGTAAGAACAAGCAATAACATTAAATCCTTCCCCCAATACCCCGCTCCCACCAACTCAACTCACCTCCAATGGTGTCCTCGAACTTGGCCTGGCTAGCTACGTCCCTGCCGGTCAAGTTGTACTTTCCGATGATCTTGCGGCTGTCCCTAATGCCCATGGTCATTGCGACGTTCCTAAGCTTGATGTCGTCGAACCCGGGGACGGTCTTCTTGAGCGCTGCGACCGCCTCCATGACGCCCTTCCTTCCCATGATCTCGGCCTTGGTCAGGTCCTGCGCATTGAGCGGGTCGAAGCCCTTGAGATGAACAAGGTTGAGGTTGGTGGCCTCTCCCTTTTCGGTGAGGGCGCTCCAGCTGCCCCCGAAGCTAATCGGCTCCTTCTTCTCCTTCTTGGAGCTGTTGAGCTCCTCAAACTCGTCCTGCATGTAGGGCGACTTGAGGTCGTCTTCCTTGCCGGTGGTATCCTGCTGCCAGGTCTTGCTCCAGTCAGTGTAGGTGGCCGGCTGCAGAGGCACAGCATTGCATGCGCGTGTGTGTGTTAAAACGTTTCTCTTTCTCCCCGCCCCCACCGCACACTACCAATAACTAAAACTCACCTTCTCCTCAATGTGCTTGAGGAAGTCGTCCTTCTTGACACCGACCACGTTGAAAACCGTGGTCAGCCCCATCGCGTCCTTCCTGTTGAGCTTGGTGAACCTGCTTCCCGCCCTGGCCGCCACGTCCGCGTCGCCGCTGCAGTCGACTACGCGGCTGGCCTTGATGATTCCTCGGCCGCTCTTGTTCTCCACCGCCACGCCTATGAGCTTGTTGGGGTCCTCGGGGTCCATGATGGCGTCCACGAACGCAGTGTGCAGCAGCGTCCTGCAGCCGCTCTCCGTCAGCAGCGTGTCGGCGATGAACTTGAAGTTCTCGGTGTCCAGGCACTCTGAATCGTTGAACGCCCACTTTCTATCCGATCCGCCCATTCTCTTGCTGACCCTCTCGAGCTGTGCAGGATACAGAAAGTAGCATGAAAGTTAGTTTCCGACAAAGCATGAGTTGGGTTTGAATTTCCGCTGGCCCACACACACCACGCACCACGCACCACGCACCACGCACCACGCACCACACACTCACCTCCTTGCCGATTCCCTCGCTGTCGACGGTGCAACCCTCGTAACGGTACCATCCCAAGGTCTCCATTCCTACGGTCGTGATGACGCCTCCAAAGCAACCGAACCTGCAAACATTAAACACATTCGTGATTAGAGCAGAGCGTGGTGCAACCAACCCACCTCCTTCTATCGCCTTCATTCCTTCTTCAAAACAACAACACGTGCTTACTCACCTCTCCAATATCAGAACGTCAATGGGGCTCTCCTTCGTTGAGGTCCTGGCGGCAGCCAGAGCGGCACTGATCCCTGCAGGTCCTCCCCCGACGATGAGAACGTCGCACTTGTCGACTACGGGGGTGTCGAGGTTTTCCCTGAAGGTCTCGACGCTCGCATTGGGGTTCGTGTGCGTTTGGGTCTGGCGGAGACCGTCGCGCTCTGCCTTCCTCTTGTGCTGTGTGCGGAAAAACCAAGTGTCATTTTTGCGCATGTTAGTCAACTTGCAACCTCACTCGACATTATTTGCGCAAATGTCACTCGCACCATCCCACCCAACCACAATCCACCCCAACCACCCCATCCCTCACCTGCTCGATGACCTCCGCCTCCTCCGCCTTCTTCCCCTCCCATCTGCCTATCAACCTCTGAATTTTAGACTCGTAATCGCTCATGGTTGTCTGTTGGTGTATCACACTCTATGGAGCAGAAATTCCGGTTAGCGACACAAAATCCGAACGCAACAAACGCAATGCACGAAGCTCCTCATCACCTCCCTACTCAAGTCTTTCCTAAACTTTTCCCGGCGACGCTCGGAGCTTCCTTAGATACTACCCTTACCCCCATATCAAGGGGATGGGGTATGTCGATCAGAACAAGCACATAACAACGCTTGCTTTGAAGCTCACCTTCAGACTGCATGCATGCTCTGCTTTCACCAGCAAAAAGTTGACTTGCTTGACATCAACAAATATTCATTCTATGCACCACTACTACGTCTCTAAGCCCAACTAGAATTGCAACCAGGTAATAGCATAGCTCACGAGAACCGATAGCGCGAAAGTGACATCCGTATAATGCGACAGAAAAGATTGCAAAAGGATTCTGAACGGGATGTTTTCATTCGTCGCGGCGGATGCCTTCAGTGAGAATAAGTCCTTATTATTAACGACCTCCACCGCGGGCAATTTTTACCTGACGACTTAAAATTCTCTGATACCGACAAATTAATCAGCGAGAACCGCGCAACGAAACGTAATTAACACAGCAGATGCATTTGTTCGTGACGCCCATTCCCCATGATTCCCATCACAATTCCCATCCCTCAAAGGCAACAAGCCTCTCACCCGTTCGCCCTCGATTCACCACGCACAGCACACATTGTTAGGACGCATCCCACACATATACACTAAAGAATAAATCTTTTGCGTCATGTTAAGCTCAACTATTTACCATGCTCGTCGTGCCTTGACACGCCGTGTTGTTGTTGGCGCCAACGGAAGATATCTCAGCGACAAGAGCTGGCAGGCGAGCGGTCCTGAGATTCAGGTGAGAACATCATCACAAGACAATTGACGCCGAATCGAGCTTCTAAGCACCCCTCCCTCACCTCACCTCACGCCCGACTACTACGCTCGCAGGAGGCCACCAAGAAAGCTCTGATCCATGACCTCCTGACTTCCTCCACCGCCTCCATCCACGACACCGTCCCCTGGTTCCTGGAGAACATGCCCGCGTCCTACTTCCGCCAGACGAACCTGGCCGTCCGCACTGAGCACCTCAAGGCCATCGCCTCCTTGCGTTCAACTGGGGGGGCCCTCAGGTGAGAGCTGCGACTACATCGCCGTGACTACAGCACCGACGCACCACCAGCTATCATTCGCTGATTTATTCTAACTCGTCGCTTTGCCGCTCCTCGCTATACTCCCCGCAGCCTTGATATCAGGAGCGACATCGATGAGGATAGGAAAGTTGTCACCTTCATCAGGCCGAACAACGAAGTCGGCATGCTCCTGAAGCAGATTAAGAGCCTCCCGAAGTACAACATGCCCCTTTCTCGTGTCGGAGTTTACACCACTGACGACAACATGATGTGCCTCAACATGTTCACCTTCGGCGAGCACTCCGACACTTCCGCCCGAACCATCGACGACTCCCACCCCATCCTCGAGCTCGCCTCGAAGGTCGCCGCTGGCGAAGTCGAGTTTGAAGGCGTCGACAAGGACGCGGTTAGCTCGGAGATGATGAAGGAGTACATGGCCAAGTGCGGTAGCGGCTACTTGAACAATTCCGTCGGCAGGAGGTTTTTGAATCAGATGGGTCTGTACAATGCTGTCACGGGAAGTGAGGGCGTGGAGGTGAGTGAGCGTTCGCTTACATATTCCACTTACACAACATCCACTAACTATCTCCGTCCTAGGTCTCCGTCGAAAAGTTCAACCCCACCGAATACAGCACCGACGGCCTCGACCCCAACCAGACGTCCAACATGTACTGGATCGACTCCGCCATCGCCAATTCCCTCCCTCAGTACGCCCTCGAGTACTTCGCCCGCGTCGCGAAGGTAAACAACTTAGATATCATTAGGACGCATCTTGACAATGTCAACGATGGAGACAATGGAACTGTCACTCAGTTGAGGATGTTGGTCAGGGTCGAAGTCGGAGAGGAGATTGATTGGGGGAGGTGAGAGAGAGAGAGCATGCGCACGCACACAACAGCAACAACAACAAGAAACGATTACAACTAACACATCAACCCCCAAAAAAAAACAAAAAACAAAAAGGCTAAAGCGCAACTTGAAGCGCCAAAAATGGATCGACCCCTTGACTGCCGACCTGATCGAGAAGAACCCGTCCCTCGGCATCAGGCGCGCCGAAATCATCACCGGCCTCGCGTCCCTCATGCACCCCATCATGGGAAAGGTCAACCCCGTCGCGTACAGCAAGGCCAACATCTTCGCCGCCGTCACTAGCAATGCCTACATCCATTTGGGCAGTGAGATCGCTGATTACTTCTTGGAGAAGGTGAGTATCGAGTATCGAGTAGCCGCAAAACACTGCTACCTTATTCTAACTCGTCGCTTCGCTCCTCGCTCTTCGCTCCTCGATTGTCGCCCAGTTCAACCCCAAGTCTGGAAAGATGAGCAAGGCTGACCAGCAGGCCGCGACCACCCGCCTCCGCGAGAAGATCGACTCGGAGGTCGTGGACCGCTCCGCCAACACCCTCCTCCACAAAATGGTCGAGGCGGTCAACCACACTTACCGCACCAATGTGTACATGGAAAACCGCTACGCCCTCTCCCTTCGCCTCGACCCCGCCATCATGCAGTCCGACAACCACGAGGCGAGCCCCTACGGCGTCGTCTTCGCCCACGGCAGGCGCTTCAACGGCTACCACGTTCGCTTCCGCGACATCTCCCGCGGCGGCATGCGCATCGTCACCCCCGCTAGTCCGGAGCAGCTCGCCCTGGAGTCCGGAAGGCACTACGACGAGTGCTACGGCCTGAGCTTCGCTCAACAAATGAAGAACAAGGACATTCCCGAGGGCGGAAGCAAGTGCGTTGCCCTCGTCGACACCGTCGGCATGAGCCAGCAAAACAAGAACTTCGTCATGAGGAAGAGCGTCAAGGCCTTCTCTGACTCCATGCTCGACCTCATCGTCGACACTCCCGAGACGCAGAGCGACGTCCTCGACTATTACGGCAAGCCCGAGGTCCTGTACCTCGGCCCCGACGAGCAGGTAAGCGCGTGCATCATTGTTTTGTTTCTATTTTATATCATCACAGTTTTAACACGAGAACGCCAATCGTATCGTCTCATCACAGGTCATCCCCGAGGACATCGACTGGATCGTCCAGCGCGCCGCCAAGCGCGGATACCGCAACCCCTCCGCCTTCATGAGCTCCAAGCCCAAGGCGGGGATCAACCACAAGGAGGTGAGAGTGCGTGAGGGGCGAAGCGACGAGTTGAAGAGGCGGGTGTACTGGATATTGAAGTGCATGGTCGATACTTCCGTGCGTAACGTCGCTGCTTCCAAATCATACGCCGTTATTAACAACACGAACGACCCTTTTATTACAATTCGCTTCGCTCGTCGCAGTTCGGCGTCACCTCCGAGGGTGTCAACGTCTTCCTGGACGTCGCTTTGAGGGAAGTCCTCAAGATTGACCCCACGAAGGAGTCCTTCAGCGTCAAACTCACCGGAGGAACTGACGGCGACGTCGCCGGAAACGAGATCAATATCCTCTATAGGGAGTACGGCGATAACGTCAAGATCGTGGGCCTCGGAGACCACACCGCCGCCCTTGAGGATCCCAACGGCCTCGACCGTGAGGAGGTGAGAAGGAAATGCGTCGATTCCGTATTTTGCCCGCTCAATTCTAACTAATTTACGCTTTTCGCAGCTCCTCCGCCTCTTCCATGGGTCCCTTCCCCTCGACGAGTACGACCCTTCCAAGCTCAGCCCCACCGGAGCTCTCCACACGGTCGACACCGACGAGGGAGTGCGCATGCGCAACACCATGCACAACCGCGTCAAGGCCGACGCCTTCATCCCCGCGGGAGGAAGGCCCAACACCGTCGACATCAACAACTGGGAGCAGTTCCTCGACGAGGAGGGCAAGCCCACCTCCGGCCTCATCGTCGAGGGCGCCAACCTCTTCGTGACCGCCGAGGCCCGCCAGAAGCTCTTCGAGGAGGCTGGCGTCATCGTCGTCAAGGATTCCTCCGCCAACAAGGCCGGAGTAATCTGCTCTAGCTACGAGATCTGCGCCGCCATGCTCCTCTCCGAGTCCGAGTTCCTCGACAACAAGGACGAGATCGTCGCCGACGTCCTCAAGAAGCTCCGGTACTTCGCCCGCGTCGAGGCCGAGCTCCTCTTCCGCGAGTTCAACAACTACCCCGGCGCCCTCCCCCACTTCTCCGCCCTTATATCCGACACCATAAACGTCGCCACAGACGCCATCCGCGAAGAGCTCGTCAAGCTCCCCCCCGGAGACCTCGACCAGCTCCTCAGCCTCGTAAAAACCCACCTCCCCGAAAAAATGGCCAGCATGGCATTCGACCGCCTCAAAACCAACGTCCCCGAGCAGTACCTAATCGCTGCCATCGCTTCCTCCCTCGCTTCGAAAATAGTCTACGCCGAAGGCGTAAACTTTGTAAAATCTCAACCCCCCGAGAACCTCTCCGCCCTCGCCCTAAAGTACCTCGAAGCCGAGAAGGAAGTCGCCCTCCTAGAGAACGCCCTCTCGGGTGCGAGCGGACTAGACGAAGGAGTGAAGGAAGAAGTCCTTGATTTATTGAAAAGAGGTGGCGTGAGGAGTAAACTTAACGTGTTCTAAATTCGTTGGAAGATTACGTTGGGTTTTTTGGGGGGGGGAGGGGTGGTGATTGAACGCGGGAGTGTTGTTGGGTTGTTGGGTTGTTGGGTTGTTGAGCGTTGTTTGTACCAATTGCTCCTCGAAGGTTTAGAATAATCGTTTTCTCCTCCGAGTTTATCTCTTGAAATTAAATTTAAAACACACACCGTTAAAAGGTTTGACTTTAAATTCTAAAAACACCACCTTCCCCCCTTTATAAAAAACCTCTAAAAACAAAACCCGTCCCTTCAATCTCCCCCCCTCCAAGTAAACCTCTATCACCCTCCCCCCACATTCCTCATAGCTCTAACAAACCCCACCTCCTTCTCAACTTTAACCTCAATAATCGTCCCTTCCTCAATAAATAAACTCTCCCCAAACTTAACTCCAACCTCCCCCCCATCCCACACAACCTTACACGATCCTTCAAGACACAAGAATATAACAGGAGACGGGACGGAGGGAAACGTGTGGTCGGAAGTTAACGTAGACGTCCTGACCTCAAAATCTTGTACCGCTGGACGGTATATTCTGAAACAAACCAAATGTTAATAATAGTGTTAACGTGCGAATTTCCCAATCAAAATATCGTAACAATAAAAAAAAACATACGTCCACGCAAACATACTCGTCCCCTTCAAAAACGTCTCACCTCTCCCCCTCCCCCTCCACCCCTCTCTCCCTCCTCGGTTCGAACCCCTCATAATCTAAACTCCCACACAAAACCTCCACATCCTTAAACTTCCCCGTCAAACCACACCTAATCACATTATCACTCCTAGCCATACACTCAATAATCTCACCGGAAATATAAGCGTGGGGAGTGTTTGGAGGAACGTAGAGTGATTCACCTGGTTTTAAGTTTAATACATTCAAGAATATAGGTGATAATACACCGCAATCTTCCGGAAACTGTGAATGGAATTTAAGTAATAAATCATCTAAAGATGTTTTATCAATCTTAGAATTTATTCTTGAAATTATTTTTGAACATACGGAGGAACCTAACGAATCTTTATCATAATTCGACATGTAATTAGTGAAAAAATTCGAAACGCTTACGATTGTGCGGGTATCGAAATCCATTCCTGCTGTATTTTCGTAACATTCTTTTAAATCTTTCCAAGATTTTGAGCCAACTATATCTTTTATTTCGGGGTATAATTGGAGATTCGAGTAAAGGGAGGAGAGGGTACGGAAACCTAGCATCGCGGAGAAGGGGGTCAGGGCTATGGCCATCTCGGGTTTATGGCAGGGGGTTTTGTAGACGGAAGGGTTGGAGGCGTGGAGTTGGGCGGCGAGGGCGGAGTCGGGGTGGGACTGGATGGAGAGGACCTTGGAGATTGAGAGGACCTTCAGGAGGTAGGGGAGGTCGTTGGAGGGGGTGAGGTAGGACTTTAGGGTTGTGTTGGAGTCGATAAGAGTGGAGGGACCGTTGGGGTGGGTGCCGAGCCATATTTCAGCGTACTTTTCTAAGTTGGAGGGGGGGAGGGAGGAGGCTTCACATTGAGAGTCGTAGATGCGCTTAACGAGGGGGTTGGAGGACGATGGTTTGCCCCAGGCCTGTGTTGTATTGTATTGTATGTATTTGTGGAGTATTTGTGAAAGTGTGGGATAGATAGTTAAATAGACAGGACAGTGTGGGTGTTAGCGGGGCAATCTGAAATGTTGAGCTCCTCATCGATCGGGTGTTGAATATTACTGAATGCCATATTATAAGTGCAGTTACACGACGTTGCGCTTATCGTATGTAAATGATACGAGCAGAGCACTCGTTTTGCAGTCGTCGTATTCGTCAAGTTTCTCTTAGTTGACCCTTTTTGTGCAGCTTTGAAGAGTAGACTAACGGGACGCCATTTGCTGCAGTTCGTTGTTTAGGCCATTATATTGTCTATTGACGTCACGTTGTGAATGAATGAAAATAATAACGCGAATAATAATACTTACATAATCTTGAACTGATCCTTTGAGACGTTGAACACGCGTCATTTCAGCACTAAAGGGACACTCTATATGCTAAAAAGGGTCAAAAAGGAGGACCCTAAGAAGTGATTGAAATGACATTACCCTTGGAAGTCATTAGTCAGACATTGTCTGTAGAGTGCTTACATATTATCTTGAAAACGAGACGCGCAGTACTTTAAATTATAGTCTGTGTACAATCTATTAATTAAATTCGTAATAATATTGACGTTAAGTATCTAATAAGAGGCCATAACAGATTTGAAAGTCGAGGCAAATATTATTCATATATTATTAACCATAGGTAAGTGGTACAGGAGCGAGCGCTACGATTAAAATCGTGTATACCTGGGGACCCATGGGGAACGTAAGATTAGCAGATTAGCGTTTTGAAATTGCCATGAAGAGAGACCAGTCGAACGTCTACAGTGTCCTCGTCTATTGTGTCCCCAATAATGTGACTGAGAGCGCACACACACACCAAACCATTCACACTCCATTCACACTCTGACACTTTCCGACGTCGCATTGGGTAAAAAACCAGTGCCCTAACAGTACCCTAACAATAACTCAAATAGCGCGCCAATACACTTCTCCTACACTTCTCCTACACTTCTCCATGGCGACAACAACCCTAACATCCCTCCGTACCTCTCTTCCCTCCCCCTTAACCTCCCCCCCCGAACCCCCCTACTCCTCCTCGTATATTATCGCCCTCTCCTCCTCCCTCCTGTCCCTCCCTTCCTCCCCCCCCAACCTCGCCCTCCGAACTTCCTCAATCCTCCTATGCCGTACTTCCATTAAATCTATACTGCAAGCTCTCTTCAGACAGTACCTCGACTCCTCCTCTTCCGAGGAAGAAGAAAATGATAACGGAGGGAGGGAGGAGGCGCTTAAAGGTATATTGGCTATACTTAAGTTCCCGCTTTTGAAGGTGAGGGAATTGAAACGCACACATGACACACAAGCCCACGAGACTATTAAGCAATTCTAACGAATTACTGCCATTCTTCATCACTTCGCAGAATTCAGGGTCGGTAAAAGACCGCTCTTACCCCATACCAAAATCTTACATCCTCCCGACCCTCGAAAAAATGGCCCAAGACCTTGCCACAACCCTGACCGAATGGGACGAGGACGATGAGGGTCGCCCCCTCTCTCCCTCCGTGATAACCTCCCTGATAGAGTCCTCCTGCTCCTCCCTCACCTCCCTCCTCCTTCCGATCCTGTCCTCCCTCCCCCCCTCCCCCGTCCCCCTCCTCCCCCCCCTCCTAACCTCCCACCTAACCCCCCTCCTCCTCTCCCCCCTCCACCTCTTCCCCCTCCTCCTCCAATACCCCACAACCTCCCCCCTCCTAACCTTCCTCTCCTCCTCCCCCCTCTTCCTCCCCTCCCTCTCCCACACCCTCTCCACCCGCCTCCTCGTAAAATCCGCCTCCACCTCCGACATCCTCGAAGTGTACCTAAAAACCTTCTCCTTCTTCTCCCCCCACCCCGTCCCCCCCCTAATAAAACTAACCTTCAACACATTCTTAAAAAACCGTCGCGACACCGTAAAACAAATAATAAAAAGTATAATGCTACCAAACGGTGGTATAAACATTAAAGGTCAGTTACTCTTAGAACATACTGAAGGTGGTGTATTAGAACGATCAGTATTAGATTTATTAGTAGGTATATTCGGATCGATTAAAGTATTATGTAACGAATATAGGAGGATATTATCGACGAGACTTATTGAGGATGAAGGGTTTGGGACGGATGAGGAGGTTAGGAGGTTGGAGTTGTTGAAGTTGAGGTTCGGGGAAGGGATGTTGAGAGAGTGTGAGGTTATGATTAAGGATGTTGATGATTCGAAGAGGTGAGAAGGAATGAAGGGGGGGGGGAGGAATTAGATTGGAGTCGCTAACTCGCTCCGCGAAACGCGTAACCTCGGTTTGAGAACAGAATCAACAGGAATTTCAAGGGACGTTCAGGCACTACAGGTCTCGTCCGTAGCCACTGTTTCTGGCCGAAGATCTCCGACTCTTCCGTTAAGCTCGTCGGCGAAGTTCGGGAGAGAGTCGGAGAGTTCAAATCCCACTTTGAGGAACTCAAGAAACCGAGGACACTCGTCGTCAGTGAAGGGGGGAGCGTTGAGCTTGAGCTTGAGGTTGAAGGGGTTAAGAAAAATGTTACATGTGATTTGGCGCAGGCGAGTATTATACTGCTCTTCCAGAAACAGAGGGAGTGGTCGGAGGAAGGTGAGAAAACGGGCTGGACCCGGGTTAAATTTTTTATTTGTCGTTTTAGACAACACCCCCAGCTGCACAATTCTAACCTCTCGAAAAAAAAAACCCAGCCCTAGAGAACGAGCTCGACGCTTCCGGTAAAATCCACAAGAAGCTTAAGTTCTGGGTCGACTGCGGCGTAATCTCGTCAACCTCAAAAGGCTGGCGAGTGAACGACGCCCTTGGCGGAGAAAATAACTCCGGCTCCCTTATAGATGAATTAGAAGAGGAAGATGATTCAGGTACAGAAGTATTCAGGAATTTCATCGTCGGTGCTGTTACTAATATGGGACCGAAGAGGGCTGTTGAGATACATAATATTTTGAAGCTTTTCTGTAAGGGGGAAGTCACGTATGATTGGGATATTGGGAAGCTGGAGAGGCTGTTGAATGATATGGTTAAGGAGGGGGATAAAATTGAAGAGAGTTCGGGAGTGTACAGTAAACTCCAAGGATGAATGTTATAACCACTTTTCCTTCTTTCTCTACAAAACACTTTTTGGTTTATATTATCGCAAGGATTAAACTCAACCACGCCACCATCGTTATCATACCTACCCCGTACTCAACGAGGTAAATCTTCGCCGCCGCACCTTCCGCTTGACAGCAGTAAAGTTGTATCATGTTAATAATTTGAAAAGCTAGGGGAGGTGTACTCTCCAACATCAAAACCACGAGGAGGATAGGATCATCCCGAGGCAAAAGCTGAACGGTTATGAGGAAATACGTCAAGGATATTGAGACGGATGGGACGAGGATCAGCTTGCTTATAACTATTACTAAGAGCATGGTTTTGGGCATCGGTGGAGCGACTGAGGGACTGCAGCGTAAGTCGAAGGATGACCTCCACGTTGCCTCGATTGACGCGCCTAAGTTTATCATTGAAAGGGGCACGGCTGAACTGGCGATCATTTCGAGAGGAGAGGTTATGAAGGGGAATAAGATGGAGTCGGAGGGGGCGTAGAATTTTGACAGCTTCGTCAAGCCCATGAAGACGCCAAAGAAGGTGGCGAGGAGTGGAGGCGGCTGAGACTTCAACCGACTCCAGTACGACGGAGACGGGCTGGGCGAGGTCTCCGCGCCATTGACGGGAGAAGATGTGAGGGAGGATATGCCGGTTTCAAAGTCCTCCTTCGTCGGCGAGTCGGCGTCGGAAATTGTGGAAATCGTGGCCAGCGTGTGTGAGACCCTCCTGCGCTTCTCGTGCTCCTTTTTCAACATCATCGGCGAAAACGTCCACAGCGAAGGGCTCAAGACTACCAAGTAGAGAGACACGAAGCCGATGCCCTTTTTAGCGCACGACTCGGCGTCCAGGTCCGCCCCGAGCGTTCCCGTGGGGACGTTATAACACAGGGCCTCAATGACGCCAAACGGCATCGTGCCAGAATTGGCGAAGGAGCAAGATATTATTCCTAGCGTTCTGTAGAGCGTCTTATTCGATTCCGTGTATGCCGTTGTTTTATCTTTGTTGAAGCGCCCCACGAGCTGCGACGAACGTAGCGAGGAGCGAAGCGACGAGTTAGAATAAGGCAGCGATGACAACGATATTAAAGCGTTTCCAGTTCGCCTCTCACCTTGTCATATATCGTCAAGGAGATGTAGGAAATCGCGAATCCCAAGCAGGGGTGCAAAACCGCGTAGCCAGGGAGCCAGAGGTGCAAGATCAAACCCTCCACAGACGTGGAGTTCAGAGCGAAGGATACATGCGTGAAGAGCAAGCTCGGCATCAGCACGTGAATGATCAAGGTGCTGACATGCTTCCTCGCAGATTGATCATAGAGCCCACTACGGGACAAAACGAAGCCGACCAGGGTTATAACGATTATTTTGTACACGGACTTGAACGAAGCGTACGTCAGCTTGAGGAAGAAAGTAGCGGACATGGCAAGGAGAAGATGTTGGCGGCGGAAGGACAGGGGATGTAGTAGTAGTTGGCAGTTGTGTTGCGGGGATTTGGGAACTGGTTTTGCTGGGGCTTTCAAGGAGAAATAGGGGCCGATTTTCAGTTTTAGATGTGTCGACGTCCCTCTCCCTCTTGAAGTGTGGTAGGAAAACCTGGTAAACGCCTTGAAAAGACTAAAGTGGAAAAGTAATTATGCGGCGGCGCTGCCGTCTTATTGCGCTTCTCCTCCATCTCTGTCTTAGCTCCAATCATGTTGCCTCGGGGTTGACCTCCTCATTCTACTGCGTAAATCTGGACTGGGCCTCAATGCCGAAATCTTCCGATTTCAGTCGCTGGCGCACAAACACATTGGGGACTGGAGCGGACTACGCGACTCCGAAGCTCAACCACGTCCGCAGGCTCACTTCTATCGTTGTGGAATCTGGCGGGGGCCGCGTACGCTCCTGTGCGGTGCTGTCGAACTGTCAGCGCTTTGATGTGTTGATCACCTCCCCCGATGACGATGTTGACTTCGTGAACGAGCTCGTGGCAGGATGTTTGGCGCGCGAGGCGGAGCGCTACGCCGCCGCTAACCGCGAGGCTGGCCTTCGTGGGTCGTTGTTGAACGGTCTCAGGTTGTTCCTCGACATGCCGTCATCATCATCGTCGTGGGAAGAGCCCGACAGAGGTGGTGAATATGAACAAATCCTAGAACACATCACAACCTTAACCGAGCCGACAGAAATCGCGACCTACCTCGCCCTCGCCGCAGCAGGGATGAACAACCCTAAACGCCCCTACAACCCGTACAATTCCCGTGATTCTCATATAATGCTCCAACTAAAAAGATGCCTGCAAACGGCATCAATAGCACCTGCTACTACATCATCGTCTCCTCCTCGTAACGCTACCGTCTTAGATCTCCTCTCCGTCTCCTTGAAATGCGGTTCAATAGCTCGCAACGAAAACGCCTGTCCATCAATAAAATCACTGAAACCTTACGGCAAAAAGTACTCTCCTTCGACGCCTTCGGATCTATTAGAAACCGTTAAATCTCAGGTGAAACGTGAGAAGATCGACCCTATAATCGAAGAATTCGTTAACGAAGGTTCAGACTTTAATGCGATAATTGAATTCCGTACGTCCTCGAATGAAATAGGTGAAGCTTTGGGTATAAATGCTCAGGAAGTCGCTAAGTTAATCCACGAGCCAACCTTGATTTTGAAGGGTTCAGAATCTACTGATAAATTTAGGGAATACATTGAATCGCGGGTGGACGATTTGGAGAATGAACTGGTTTTGGGGGAGGCTATTCTGATCAGAAATGAGAGTCAGCTGGGGAGCTTTGTTGATGAGGAGGAGCAATGGAACGCCATGGACCCTCAGGATATCGAGGTACTCGAGGGGAGGGAGGCTGCGCAGAGGGAGGTGAAATTTTGGGAGGAGTATATGTTGATGAGGTATAAGTAAATGAGAAAATTTGTTTGATTTATAATCTACAGTTGTTACTTAATATTTAGCATTTCTTATTTTGTGTGATGAAAACCGTCACAAACATTTCGGTATAGAGCCGGTATAGAGCGGAGGTAGGTGACTACTTCGGATGTTGTATCATGATACCCACTAATGTCAATGTCGGAGGGGACTAACTTGGAGCATCTGAAGAAGACATTGGCTCCAAACGTTTGAAGCGAGTCCGGGACCTTCATCGTTCTTAAAGTTGTGCAATGTGCGAAGGCACATTCACCTAATTTTATAACGTTTGTGTGAAGGAGATCGACCCTTTCTAGACTGGAGCATTTACCGAAGGACGCATAACCAATTGATGTCAACGACTTTGGGAACAGTATCTCTTTCAAACTCCTGCAGCCATAGAAGGAACGATCACCGATGATTGTAATGCCTTCCGGGATGTCTACAACGACGAGATTGGAGGCTAACCAGCAGGCTTCATCTCCGACCTTCATAATATTCAGAAGGAAGGCGACCTTCGTCACTTGCTTCATCTTTTCGATCCTCGAATCAGAATCAGCTTCATCATAACTTAAACTTATATTATTCCTTCCATGAACAATAATCTTACTGAAAGGCTCATCTAGCTTCACCTCCAACTCAATCAGCTTCTTCTCAACTACCTTGTGCCATTTTCTATCAAGCCAGCGCATCGCAACTAAAGTATCAACCATAACGAAACCAACGAACAGTGGCCTGAAGTCGTCTGTATGCATAAAATCATCGCCTCCAATGGCTGGCGTTTCGTCGGCAGCAGAATCAAACTCAGAGCCTTCAAATACTTCTGTATCGTCATCTCCGCCCTCTAAATTGTTCGGATCCGGTATCTCAATTGCATTCGAGATATCTGCAGACGTTCTTTTAGACATATCGTTAACTAATGAATATGAAAAGTCGCAGTCCCTTCAGATCTTCGTTTTTCAGCGAGATCTGATCCTCTGGGAATATCGATCAAAACGTTAAACCTTTTCATCCGTAAAATAAGTTGAAGCTCACTACCAATGGTACGTCCCTCAATAATCGTTCCATGCTCTCAACATAGATATATGCATAAAACTGTCGTTACATCCCATAAATGTATATAAAAGCCTTAACTGAATCCCCTCCTCCTCCGTCTCGAGATACATGTGTTATTATTCAATACACACTAAACGTTACAGACTAAATGATTAGCTTAAAGCTTCATTATACTATACAATTAACAATTGTTCCGTCAAATCATAATAATATATATCATTAAAAATAAAATTAAACCTTAAAGCCGACCGGGCGGCACTGCCAAGAAGAAGCCCGACCTTAAGCCCAAGTGCTACGTCCCCAAGAAAAAGAAGCCCACGTTCACCTTCAACCCCCCCGCCGCCATCAACGCTGATGAGACGACCTTCATGACGACGTTCTCGTCCCCGCGTCGCCGCGATAGTCATCACCTTCTCCGCCTTCTTAAACCGCCCATCTGTGCGCTCGCGCTCGTTCTTCTGACCGTCGGCCCTTTCGACACGTCATTCTCCCCCCCCTGCCTTTCAAGAAGCGCCTACCGTCTTCGCACCGATATTTTTCGCTCGAACGTTTAAGCTGCCCCATGTTCCGCTCTTGGCACCGGGCGTAGGAAAGAGTCTGAACCCCGTCGAGACCGACGTCCCCCCCCGTATCGTAGTAGAATCGTTTTATTATTCTAACACCTTTTCGTTTGTTTGTTATTTTTCGTTTGAAGATCCGATTCTTCCTCCTTCAGAATAGACAGGGAAAGACTCGATTATCAAAAGTGAGTGTTTGCTTACTTGTGTATTTTGTTTCGAGGGGGTGTGGTCTTACGGTATTGTTTATGTGTACCTGTCTCACGTTTCCCCGCTCTCTTCTCTCTTTTAAAATTATCACTCCCTTATCCCTCCCCTTTAAAAAAAACATTTCCTTCTAACACCCCCTCTCTCTCTTCCTGCTTCACCCCCTCAGTGGTACTTCCCGATCGGCGAGTCCGAGAAAAAACGAATCGAAGGTAACGTCCACCGCATGGTCGTATCCCGCGATAAAAAGTACACGAACTTCATCGAACACTCAACCTACAAACTAATCTACCGTCGTTACGCTGGGTTGTTCTTTACTATTGCGGTGGACGTTACGGATAATGAGTTGGCGTATTTGGAGAGTATACATTTGTTTGTTGAGTTGTTGGATAGTTATTTTTCTAATGTTTGTGAGTTGGATATTGTTTTTAACTTTAATAAGGTGAGAGAGAGTTAGGGGGGGGGGGGTTAAGAGGAATTTTGGGGTATTGTGTAGAGGAGATGTGCTCACGCGTAGCGATAACAAAACACATGCACGCAACATACATAACGCAGGTTTATAATATTCTGGACGAGTATATGTTGGCGGGGGAGATTGCGGAGACTAGTAAGAAGGAGATATTGGAGAGGGTCAGGCTGTTGGAGAAGCTGGAGTAGGGGAGGGGAGGGGGATGTGGTGGGGAGGGGGGGGAGCAACGTGGGGGGGCACAGAGTATGTTGTGGGAGGAGAATTATTCGTTGCTTCGGCGTGTTTTTCGTGTAATGACAAATGTTAAAAATTATTCTTAGTCTTTTCAAAAACGTTATCCCTGTTACTACGCTGAGCATTATAGCAAGATTGTTTCGGCCCAGTCTAAGCCGACCTTTGACTTTCCTTGCTTTTCAGCAAGCTCAAACCTCAATCAATCCACACCCAAATCTTTAATCGTACACCCGTTCGCAACACACAGAGATTTGCATTAATCCTTACCCCTGCCCCTTAAAGCACCGAAAGCTGCTGCATCCTCCCTGAGATCCGAGTGATTTTTCCAGCACTAACAAAAGAATTCAGATTCACTCCAAACGTGATCCAGACCCACCCAAACGCATACCACACCCCGAATACCTCCCCTCCCAACCCCAACCCCACCCCCACCCTCCCCCAAAACTCCTGAAATCAAACGCCCCAAAACCTAACACTTTTGCGACAGTTCTCCCCCGAAACCCCACCCCAAATCATGTCCAAAACCAGCCACCAAAACCGCTCCACAAATTCCCCCTCCCCTACCCTCAAACCCGGCAAATTTAGCATGTCCAACCCCATGCTCGCCACCTCCTCCCCTCTAAATTCCCCCAAATCCCCTCCGCCACCACCCTCAACCCCCTCTCCCCAAAGCAGTCCAGGCACACCCACCTCCTCCTCCCGAAAAGTAAACGTAAAACACCACGCCAAAAGCGCCCTCGCCCGAGAAAACGATAAACTAAGACACGAACTTGAAAGGGAAAAGGCGAGCAGGAGAATTCTTGAAACGAGGTGAGACCCCGCCGTCGACGCCTCCCCCCCCCCCCCCCCCCCCCCCCCCCCCCCCCCCCCCCCCCCGCCCCCACCCCTTCCCTCCTCCCCCGCTTTACTAACACAAACACAAAATCACTACAAAAAAACAGAGTCCACAGCCTCCAAACCGACCTCCGCAACCTCCAAGACAAGCTAACCCAATACGAAGTGCACGGCAGCTCCCTCTCCGGCCCCGAGAAGTCAGCCATAGGCGGTTTCTCCTTCCTAAAATCAATCCCACTCTTCCAAACCCTCAGCGAAGCACAGCTAAGTAAGCTCTCCGCAAGCCTTGAGACGAGAAGGTTCCAAGACGGGGATGTTATTATAAGGCAGGGTGACCCCGGTCATACGTTTTACGTTGTTGAATCAGGAGAAGTCGTCGTTACCAGGACGGGGGATAAGGCTAGCAATAACGTTCTAATGACGTTAGGTCCTGGGGACTATTTCGGAGAGAGGGCTTTGCTTACTGAGGAGGTTAGGGCTGCGACTTGCACTGCGAAGGGTGATATACTGTGTCAGGTGCTGGTGAGGGAGACGTTCACGGAGGCGCTTAGCGGGGTGGAGAACTTGTTGGGGGAGAGGTTGAGGCAGTACGAGCATGACCTTAATGAGGCGAGCGTTCAAAGGCTTGAGAGTCACGTGAGGTTGTTCGCGGAGGCGCTGCACGATCTTAGGAGCGGAGGTAATGTCGACGAGCTCTTCGATGACAACGGCACGCGCAGGGTTTCCTCCTCGGAGACTGTGGGGGTGAAAAGGGCGAGGCTCATTTTGAACATCCTCGAGAACGTCAACCCCGAGAGCGATATCAAGGGCATGATCTTCCAGATTCAGGAGAACCTCGCCTCGACCATCAAGTGCGCCGTGTGCGTGTACTTGAACAGGGCTGATGTTATGGGAGAGGGGGGGCTAGGAGAGTGCATGGACCTTCTTGACAACGGAACTGAGTTTTGCAAATTCATTGCTGAGGAGACGGTCGAGCGAGAGGTGAGTACTAGCAAGGTTCGTGTCACTGCTACGTACGTTAGTTCTAATTCGTCGCTTCGCTCCTCGCCTCGCCTCGCCTTCCCCTTCTTTCAGGTATCCCTCACCTCGTGTGAGAGGGCCGTAACGTCTCAAAACGAAACTGACCTCGAGGTCTTTGAGGTAGAACCAGGTGATGGCGGGGAGGAGATGGCATTTGTGGCCTGTCCGATCGTGTACGAAGGGTTGGTTCAGGCCGTGATCGTTGCGCACAGGAATTTGCGTGCTGGGGAAGTTCACGCGGATGAGTACGCCATGGTTTCTGGGGTTGCTAACCATGTCGGGCGCATGTTCGCGGACGAGAATGAGAACGTAAGCATCAGGTCTATGGTAGGAGAAGTGAGGGACATCAACAGCTGCGATCTGGATCTAGGAATAACCATCAACGCCGTGAGGAACATGCCCATAGATGAGTGGGGCGACGTTCGCGAAGTGTCTTTGCGGATGGGCGTGCGCCACGGAATCTCGGCGGTCGCCACGTCGCTGGAATCAGATTCGTACCCCGTGACCATGTTAGACCACAGGCTTGTGAACGGAGAGGAAAGTGCACTGCAGGATCAAGAAAGGGAAGAGAGGCGGTCCGAGGACGGGCGGTACGGAGGCCTCGGAGGCCTCTTGTACGGAGTCACCGACTTCGAGGGTGCCACAGGGAGTCTGTCGATAAAGATGAAAGACCTGCCGCTGGCTGCTAAATTAGTCATGACGCTGCACGATAGTAAAAACCACAGGATTCTTGCCCATGTTATTGTTCCTCTGTTTTCCGATGACAAGACTATTTCAAGGTGAGCCTATGAACAGCCGTTGCAGCTTTGACTGAGCATTTCCAGCTTGTCGCTTCACTCCTTGCTGTCACTTCGCTCGACTAACCCGCCGTTTCGACGCAGCTTTGCAAGCGAGGAGCTTTACTTCGTGAACGGAGAACCTGACCAGAATTGGCGCGTGTCCAAGTCAGTAGGAAAGGTGAGACTGACGCTTCCCCCCCCCAAACCCTGACACGCCTCATCTATTCGCTCGCTAACACCACTATTCTTTCGCAGGTTGGCACTTGCGCCTCGGTCAGTTTCGAATACGGTCGGATAGACTTGGTTGGCACGAAGCGCCACACCTCCATCGGCTACAAGCACATTGACGGGGCGACGGACAACACGGGCGACAAGAAGATTCGACAGCAGAAGAGGAATTCCCTAGCGCAGAAGGCTGCCAGACGAGGGAGCGTCACGAAGCGCCGGAGATCGACCGTCTCTGGTGGTGGCGCTGCACCCCTGCACGCCCAGAAGACCACTCTCTCCGAGGACGTGAAGAAGATCGTCAACAGGGATATATTGAATGAGCTCACGGACGAAGAAAAGAGCCAAATTTGGCAGAGCCGAAAGCAGCTGACAAAATTCCCCTCGGCCCTTCCGACCCTCCTCTCGGCGTGCGACTACGGCAACCGTAGCCAGGTGCTTGAAGCCGAGGCGTTGATGGAGGAGTGGGAGGAGACCTCGAACCCTCTGGACGCCCTGCAGGTGAGAGCTGCGCAATAGCTCCGATTTAGATAGATTTAGATTTCGACACTACCGCCACCCCAACCAAATATCTTACTCGCTATTGTTGCAGCTGCTCGACGTTCGCTACGCGTCGCCGAAAGTCCGAGAGTACGCCGTCAGGATGCTCAACATCATGACCGACGAGGAGTTGAGTGAGATCATGCTTCAATTGGTGCAGGTGCTCAAGGTAAGAGGCTGACCTGGAAGAAGCCAAAACCGAGCAACGAAGCGACGAGCTGGGAATGTGCCAGTCAAATACCGCCATTTATTTCTACGCAATTCTAACTCAAAAACGCCAATCTTCACGCTCGCTGCTCGTCACAGTTCGAACCGCACTATGACACGGCCTTGTGCCGCTTTTTGCTCCGCCGCGCGCTGTTGAATCCGTTCGTCTGCGGACACACCCTGTTCTGGATGCTCCAGTCGGAGCGCCACATTAACGATATCAGGCATCACTGCCGTGTGTTATTGGAGCTGTACCTGCGTAATTGTGGGTCGCACCGAGTGAGCCTTGGACACCAGATGTTTATCGTCAACAGGCTTGAGGAGGTCGCCCAGATCGTAAAGAAGGGTGATCCCAGCTCTAGGAACGAGCTCCTTCGCGAAGAGCTCAAGAAGATCGTGTTCCCCAAATCCTTCCAGCTCCCGCTGGATCCCTACAAGACCTGCAGAGGGATTGTCGTCAACAAGTGCAGAGTAATGAGCAGCAAGAAGTTGCCTCTCTGGCTGACTTTCGTCAGGGAGGACCCTTGGGAGCCCAACTTTGTCGTACTTTTCAAGAGCGGGGATGACCTCCGACAGGACCAGCTGACTCTGCAGATTCTTCGCGTCATGGACAGGCTCTGGAAGGACGAAGGACTAGACCTCGCGATATCGCCGTACCGCTGCTGCGCCACGGGAGTGGACCAGGGCATGCTCGAAGTCGTCCAAGAAAGCGCCACCCTGGCCGGCATCACTTGCAGCGGGATCGGAGACTCGACGACTGGGATTTCCAAGAAGATCGCAATTACGCAGGAGACCATGAAGGGAAGGGGCAGGTGAGAAGCGAAGACGCGAAAAGGCTGTGAGGAGCGAAGCGACAGGCTAAGAATGCGTTAGTCAAGCCACAATCACTGCTACGTTATTCACTTCTAACTCGTCGCTTCACTCGTCGCAGCATCGAAAAGTGGCTCTACAGGTGGAACGGATCTGGAGATTTCACGAGGCCGGCGATCGAAGCGCCAGGCACGGACAAGACGGAGGGAAAGGTCTTGGTGGACTTCCAGAACCATAAGAAAATCAAAGAAATGTTCGATGGCTTCGAGGTCAAGAGCCGTGAGCCGACTAGGATGCACGACACCACCGAGGACAGGAAGTACGAGTTCGTCAACCCCCTTCAGCTGGGTACAAAGATGTACCAGGCCCTGGAGAACTTCACTATGAGCTGCGCGGGGTACGCGGTTGCGACCTACGTGCTGGGAATCGGGGATAGGCACAATGACAACGTCATGATGACCAAGGACGGGAAGCTTTTCCACATCGACTTCGGCCACTTCTTGGGAAATTTCAAGACCAAGTACGGCTACAAGAGGGAGAGGGCGCCGTTCGTTTTCACCCAGCACATGGCCCAAGTTCTTGGAGGCAGAAGAGTTGGGGAGAGGTACAGAAAGTTCGAAGACTTCAGCGGTACCGCCTTCAACCTGCTTAGGAGGCACACCAACACGATTTTGGTCCTCTTCAACCTGATGGTCGGGTGCGGAATTCCGGAGCTTCAGAACAGCTACGATTTGATGTGGATCAGGAACGCCATGAAGGTAGAGGAGACCGACGACGAAGCTCACGACAGGTTCATCAAGTTGATTCACGAAAGCCTCAAGTGTCAGACAACGAGGATAATGCACTTGATCCACATCTTGAAAAATAACTAAAGTAACTGCTGCGATAAAACATCATGCAATGGAAATGGAAATGACGAACTATTTTCGCTTTTTTCCTTTTCTCTCCCATTTCATGCTGCTTCCTATCCTCCCTCATTTACCCCCCCCTTCTCTCTTCCCTCTCCATATTTACTTCTCGGCCGTCGCTTGGTCCTTCTCCCTCTTCCTCTCCTCAAGCCCGGCACGGCCCTTCTCCTCAAAAATTTCACTGTCAATCGTGTCAACGCATACGAAACGATGGAGGTGGACTGTTTTCTTCTGCCCATATCGGCGGACACGGCCAATTGCCTGTGTTTCGTAGGCCGTGTAGAGCGCCTGTGTTGAGGCCAGAAGCGGGTGGACGAAAACGGCGTGGTTGGCGTGCGTGAGGTTTACGCCCGAACTAGATTCGTCGTCCATCGTGAGCAAAAGACAGCGGGGGTCATTGGCCGCGGGGACTTCCTTCTGCATAACATCTAAGGACTTGATTTGCGTTTGAACCGTTCCCTTGACTTGAAGCGTTTTGACGCCCTTGGCCTCTAAGGCCTCCGCGACCTTCTGCTTGAGATCCTTGAATTGCACGAATACTAAGACTCTGTCGCCAGCGTCAATCAACTTCTTGACTGACTTCACGATCTCCGTCAATTTAGCGCCCCACTTTCCGCCCGCCTTGTGCTGCTCATCGCATCCGAGCTCCTTTCCGGTAACGATGGAACTGGATTTGCAGGGGGCCTTGCAACTTGGATCGATGCACTCTTCCCTCGCCGTGCAGAATTCGAGGCACTTGAGGCAGCCAGTGTGACCGCAGGATGAAAGAACACCGGCGTCAGCGGCTTTGATTGTCTTTCCAGCGCAGCAACTGCGTCCCTCGGCAGCACCATTGCAGGGGACGCAAACGTCCTTTTGGTTGAACTCGAGAACGCAGCGGAAATAACGAAGAGAGCGCATGCGACCCGCGAGCTCCTTGTTAAGGGTGCGGAGTGCGTGAACGTGTTCGCGGAGCGCGTACTTCATGGCGTAGAGCTTCTCGTCCCTGGTCCTGCCGTCCTTCGGGATCTTCTTCTTGGCTCGTTTCGCCTCCGCTTCCTCAGTTTCATCTTCGCTCTCGTAATCGATGGCAAGGTTAACGTTAGCCAGACTGTAACGAGAGCTTTTCCTGTCCGGGAACTCCTCGGCCTCCGCCTCGGCGTCGGTGAGGATAGTTTTGATGAGCTCGTGGACCTCGTTATCCGCGCCGCCGCTGACGGAGTTCATGTTTTCAACGTCGTTCTCGTAAATGCGAAGACGATCGTTGACTTCTCCGCCCGATTCGTTGACCATTCCCTCCCAATTCTTCTGTATTTTGCAGATCTCGCGGCGCTGTCGAATCGCAGCAGCGAGCTGCTTCGTCAGATCCTTGACGCAGTCGTCCATCTGCGTGGTGCGCATCTTGATAATATTTTCGCACGTTTCGAGCGCCGACGTGGAATTGCCTGCAAGGTCGAAGTGAGCGCAGCGTTTGAGGAGAGCCTCCTCGGCGGACTTGCTGTCCTCCAAAATCTCGTTCATCCTCTTCTCGCGATCACCCTGTGATGAGCGAAGAGCAGCAGAATAGTAAAGGAGGAGGTGTTTATAGAGTTAGAATTCGTGGCTAAGTTGGCAGCAGCTACTTTACATACGGAAGTATCTGCGATGTGCGCCGATATTCCGTACACGCGCCTTCTCAGCTCGTCGCTTCGCTCCTCGCAGCCTCTCACCTTGCTACTCTTCTTACTCTTCTTCGCCTTCTGCGAATTCATCTCAAGGGATTTCAAGTGGGTTTCCAGCTCAAGGTAGACCGCCCGCTCCGCAGGCGGCATGGTGACCAGCTCCAAATGCTCCTCCTGGGGAATCTCGTCGATCTCGGCGATGTTCTGACGGACGAAGCGATCCAAGAACGACTGAGAGAGCTCGTGACGGCGTTCGTGCCATTGGACAGATTTCAAATCCATCATATCGCTGAACTTCTCCATGCTCGTCTTGTCCTTCTCGGAGGCCTTCTTTCCCCGGCCAGCCCGGGCACCGTTGGCGGCAGGAAGGACGTCCGGGATGCCGAGGTGGATTCCGAGGAGCTTGGCCAAGCTCTCGACGTCGTCGAAGTTCTCGTGAGGGGGGGTTCCGGACAGGCACCACCTGAAGTTACTCTTCAGCCCCAAGACCAGCGTAAGGACGCGTGCGCGGTCCTGCTTCTGGGCGAGGTAGTGGAACTCGTCGATGACAACGCGGTTCCAGCAGAAGAGCTCGAGAGGGGGGCACTTCATCTTGCCGAGATCTTTCTGAACAGGTTTCTCGCACAGTCCCCAAGGGTCTTTGTCCTTGGCCGCCATCTTCTTGTGGTACTCGTCGTTGCCCATCTTGACGCGACGGATAAGTTTCTTCTCGCCCTTCATACCCGCCTCGTTCTCCTCGTCATCGCTGTTGTCGGTCTCTGAGTCATCAGCGACGTCAACCATGGTAACATCCTCCTCCTTAGCCGCTTCCTTGACGTCAGACATTTCGACGTCCTCCTTTTCGACTTCGAGCTTCGTCTTGGACTCGCTGACTTTTTTGTAAACTGATTTTTTTCCATCGAGCCGCATCCCAAGCCCCGTCTCCTGCGCATCCTTCTCCTCGCGCCAGTGCTTGTATGCGTCCTTCTCGACGGCTTCGTACGCCGAAGCACGGTCTTCACGCAGGAGGGTACAGCGCTCTTCCAAGCCATTAACAGATGCGCCGTAGACACTGTCGAAGTGCCTGCCGCCGCGCTTGCTCCCGGGCAAAGATCCAGCGTTGGCGCCGGAGAGACGTGCGAGGCGCTCGTGGTACTTGTCGCCAGCAAGGACGGTGAAGTTCACGACGACAATATCCGCGTCCTGGACCTCCTTCACGGTCAGGTTGTTGAAGCTCGACATGTCCTTGATGACGATGACGACCTTTGATTTGCCGGTGAATTTGGCGACCTCCTTGGGCCACTGGCCCATCAAGTGCGAGGGCACGACGACCAAAGTGGCCTTAGTGAAGACTGAGGCCTTCTGGACGGCGGTGGGGAACTTAGGAGCGGGCCCGTTGACCTCCTCCGCGGCGTCAATCAAACCAAGAGTAATGGCCGTCTTTCCGTATCCGACCTGGTCGGCAACGATTCCTCCCCTCACCAAAACGGGGCGCTTCACACGGCCCTCCGCGCGCCAGCCCATGGGGCCCAAGATCGCCTCGGCGACCTCCTCCTCTTCGAAGGGAACGGTGGTGGCCTCCTGAGCGAGCATCCAGCTCAAACTCCTGAGCTGCTCCGGACGGAGAGGGTACTTTTTGAAGTTGGGGGGCTGTTCGGCTCCC
Organism: Triparma verrucosa; assembly: GCA_030267905.1. Classification (NCBI taxonomy): domain Eukaryota; class Bolidophyceae; order Parmales; family Triparmaceae; genus Triparma; species Triparma verrucosa. The sequence goes on from BRXX01000331.1 coordinate 25,759, forward strand.
TCATCCTTCTTGTTCGACGTCAACTTCAAATTCGTGAATTCGGGGACCTTCGAGAACTCCTCGTGCTCGACGATGCGCCACTGGAACTTCCAGCGCTTGTCAACTTCGGCTTCTGCGTCTGCTGCGTCCATCGCAACGACAGCGGCGCTGTCCTTCGGGAGAAGCGCCCTCGCCCTCTGCACGAGGCTCATGCCGTTCATGCCGATCTGAAGCCTTCCGATCTCTCCCTCCTTGCGGAGCTGGAGCTTGAACGGCTGTGGGCGAGCTTTGAGCGCGTTCTCGTAGGCTCCAGCCTCTTGGACATCCTCTTGAGGCTGGTACGATTGTTTTCCGCCCTTGGATACCACTTTCCACGCGACTCCGGGAACGGTGGGGGCGCACTTGAAGCAGTCAAAGCCGTAGGGCAGATCGCCCTCGGTCTCCAAAGAGTTCCACGCCTTGACGTTCTCCGGGACACTGAGCCTGCTCGTGACCCAGGCGAGCTCATCGAAGACCTTCTTGCTCTTCTTAAGGTTGACTTCGGTCCACTTGTCTCCAGTCTTCTCGGCCTTGCACATCTTCCAGAGTCTGCCATCGCGAGCGAGTGGAACCTTGGCACTGACAACCTCAACCGCCTGCTTCCAAGTGTCCTTCTTCAGCGCAATCTTGAGTTCCGCCTTGGGGACCTGGAAGGTCGTGGCCTTGGCGTCGTCGATGACGACGAAAGCTGCCTCCGTCTCGGTCCAGAGTCCGGGGACGGTGGCCCTGATCTTCTGCTCGCCGTCAACATCCTTGGGCTGCCATTTGGGCGAGAGGGAGGCGATGACACCTCTCTCCTCGCCGAAGATCAACCTGCGCCTGTTCTTGGAGAAGATGAAGGAATCTTGTTCGGGCGTGGTGCACCTTCCGGACTCGAGGAAGAAGTAGAGGGGGGGCGCGTCGGCATTCGCTTGGCGCTTTTTGTGGAGAGATCCACGCGCGGTGCCGCACTGCTCCAGTAAGTCGTAAGTGCCACTGATGTCCTGCGACAGCTTGGCCTCGTCCTCCCCCGCGACCTTGATGTCGAGGGTGGAGAACCTCTTGCCTTCTCCGAATCGGCCCTTCAGTCCGATCCTCGCCTCCCAAGACTGGACCTTGTTGCCCTGTCCGGTGATGGAGATCTGGAAAGTCTCGTCGACGGGGAGACAGACCTCCCAGACGCCGTCGAGGACGTCCTTGGCGTCGTCTTTCAGCATCATTCTCGCAACAGGGCGTTCTAAAGTGTCGCGAAGCTTGCCAACGGCAGAGGGCGGATCAATCTTGAGAAGCCAAATCGGCGCCTTCTCGTTCAGGGAGAGTTCGAGCTGAGCGCCAGGAGCGTGGTAACTGTGGCGAGAGTCGAGGTGCGAAGGACGAGTTAGAATAAAGATGGGTGATTGTCAGCAACGACGTTTGTGCAAATCGTCGCTTCGCTCATCGCAGCGTCTCACCTCGCCACCCAGACCTCGCCGCGGACGAGCTTCTTGAAATTGAACTCGACCGGCTTACCACCTTCAGCCTCTGTCGTCCTACTGGTGAACTTCGCTTTCCACTCGTTCCAGAAGTCGCCGTCAACATTCTCCGGCTTCATCTCGTCGGTGACAACAAGGTTGCCCACCTTGACCCTCATGGGCAACGCGTTCAAGAACTCCTTGTGGAAGACCGCAGGGTTGAGACGCTCCCCTTCGAATTTCTCGTAGTTGTGCTCCTCAAATTTCCTGGGCGGCAGGGCGCACTCGACGCTCGCGGTGTTGCCGCAGTCCTTACAGATCAAGATGTTGCTAGAAACAAGGTCGCGCCCTTCGGAGTTGCAGCGACGGCAGCTCATTGCGGCGCGCTTCATCACATCCGAAACCTTCATCTTCTTCACAGGCGCCAACTTCAAGCGGGTGTTCTCGTACTTGCCAAGCTTGTCCGTAATTTTGACGTCGCCGGTCTCAACGTCCAACGCGCGGGGCACGAGGGATCCAATGTGGCCGCCCTTGACGTCTCCGGTGTAAGTCGGCTCTCCTTCAGGTTTCAACGCCCTCTTGCTGACAATCAGCGCCGCAAGCATGCAGCTGCCGACAACCGTCGTTGACATGGCATTACCCGCCAAATCCTTCAAATTCTCCTCAGTCTCACGCGTCAAAGTGAGGTCATCGGCCGGGATGCCCTGCAACAAAAGGAGCTCCTCCCCGACCAACGGACCGCCCCTGTTCGAGACGTAAGGCACGCCCGTTGGCGTCAAGCACTGGCAGAGACCGAGCTTGCCCATGGTGTCGCGGTCGACGTTCTGGGACAAGTTCCAGACCATGGTCTTGTAGGTGCCGTCGACGCCCTCCTTAGCGAGGCGGAGGGTGTTGATGTCCATGAGGTCATGGATGCGGTGGACCTGGGCGTTGGCCCAGTCGTTCCATCCGTAAGAGGGGAGCGCGGTGTTGCCAGAGTCGCTCCAGCCAGTCAAGGGGCGCTTGTCGCCGAGCTCCTCGTCGGAGCGGGCGAAGAGGTGGCGGGCCTCGCACCTCGCCCAGTCGACGCGTCCAGTACGCTCTCCGGCGTCTCCCCTTCCTGCGGAGAGGCGCTCCCTGCCCTTGAGGACCCTCGGGTCGTCGGAGGGGAACATAAAGGAGTCGAGGGAGGCGGAGGCGTCGCGCCTGAATGACTCGACCATGCCCTTCCACTTCGCGGGGGCCGAGGAGGAGACCCCGCGGTCCTTCTTGACGGCGAAGAGGTATCCTCGGGAGCGAGTCTGAGGGATGTAGTACTTCTTGGTGTCGACCCTGGCGAAGGTGGCGTGGTAGCCGAGTTCCTGCGAGGAGCGAAAGACGTGTCGAGGAGCGAAGCGACGAGTTAGAAATGTGTAGCGTGCACGTCGATATCCAGAGTCACGCCTTTTCTGCAACTCCCACCTGCTCGAAGATCTTGACCTTGGTCTCCCAGGGAGCTCCGCTGACGTTCTCCAAGATGACGATGGGGGGCTCGTTCTTCTTGATCCAATCCAACATACCCCTGAAGGTCTGGCCGGACTCTCCGCTTCCCGTAATGGTCTTCTTCTCGTTGTTCAAGTTTGAGTAATCGACGCAGGACGTTCCCGCGATGAGCATGTCGGCGCCTCCGGGGACGTCGACGAGGGATCCGAACGCGGTGACCGCCTTCTTGCGGCCGAGCTCGCGGATGTCGCGGAAGAGGATGGGGGGCTGGAAGTTGCGCTCGATGTACGCCTGCTTGAAGGGCTGCGAGGAGCGAAAGGTGGTCAAAGACGAGTTGAGGAGCGAAGCGGAGAGTTAGAATAAAATAACTATGATAGTGAGACATGCTTCCAAAACTTCTCACCTCGATCTCGCAACTGAAGAGGTGCTCAATCTCGAGCTTGACGCCATACTGCTCTTCGGCCGCCCTGGACATCATGTCCAAGGCGAGGACGGGAGACTCGGTTCCGGAGCACATGGTCGCGATCCTGAGGGGTCGCGAGAGGAGCTTCACCACGTCCTCGAATTCGGGGGCCTTGGTCATCAAATCGTCGAACATGTCCTGGGGGTGTGACAGGACGGGGAGGCCGGCGCCGTCGGTGTACGCGGTCTTGAGCTGGGCGTTGCGGTTCTTGGAGCCACCGGGAGTCAACCTCTTGGTGGTCGCCTTGGTGGTCTTTGGGGCGGCCCTCTTCTTGGTGGGTGCGGTGGGGGACTTGGCGCCCATCATCATCGCGAAGGCGTTGGCGGGCTTGCCGGCCGGGGCCTTGGGCGCCTTGGTGGCCTCCTTCTTCGACGCGATTTTATCGGGGGCTGCGAGAGCGAAAGACGAGTCGAGGAGCGAAAGACGAGTCGAGGAGCGAAATACGAGTCGAGGAGCGAAGCGACGAGTAAGAATACATATGCTGACGATAGTGTAACGCATTTCCAGCTCGTTATTTCGTTCCTCGCTGTCGCTCACCTAGCAGATCAGTCATGTCCTCATCCTCCTCGTCGACCATGACCTTGGAAGTGCCTTTGAGCTTCTTGGAAGGCAAGGTCTTCTTGGCGGAGGTCTCGAAAGCGTCGTCGTCAGAGTCGTCCACAGAGGAGGTTTTCGTGACGACGAAGGAGGACTTAGCGGTCCTGGCCTTCTTGGTGGACTTCTTCACGAGCTGCGACGACGAGGAGAGAAGTGACCGAGGAGAGAAGTGACCAAGGAGCGAAGCGACGAGTTGGAATAAAGTTGCAGCAATAGCGGCCCTACAACACTTCTCACCTCCTCCTCCTCCGAAAAGTCGGATTCAGAATCTTGCAACTCCTGTTCTTCCTCGTCGTCGTCATTCTTGTCGTCGAACTCAAATTCATCTTCGCTGGAGCTGTAGACCTCCTTCGCCTCCGCCTTCTTGAGGTCGGCTGAGCGAAATAGAAAGAAGTTAGAAAGAAGGAGATGCTGTGCAAAGCGACCGAGAACCCGCGCTGATGTCTTGCTCACCTTCGCCGAATTCCTCGTCGCTCTCGGCCTTGTCTGATTCCTCAACCTCCATGTCGGCAAGGTCCTCCTCAGAGACCTTCTCTCCCTTGCTCGTCAGCATCTTCCTGATCTGATTCTCCTTGAAGGTCTTCCTCTCGCCGGACTCGAACAGGACGGTGTACAATTTAGAATCCTGCGACGGGCGAAGCGAGGTCGGCATGACGATCAGCGTCAACGTGTTAGAATATCGTAGCGAATGAAACAAAACGGGCGCCAGTTTTCGCACCTTGTCGTAGTCACGGATGGAGCCGGACTTCTTGTTCTTGGTGACGGCGGTGCCGGTGACGAAGGTCTGGGTGGAGGGCTTGGGCTTGGACTGCTTCTGCTTCTTCGCCCAGTACTCATCGTCGCTGGCGTCGGTGTCGTGACCTGATTCCTCGACCACGGGGGTGGGGGCAGCCTTGGCCTTCTTCTTCTTGGAGGGGGAGCCGGTGGGAGTCATGGTGACGCGGCGGTTGACAGTGTCGACGTTCTCGTTATTCTTCTTCGAGTTCTTCTCCGAGTTCTTCTTCTCGTTCTGTGTGGGGAGGGGAGAGTTGGTAAATTGAGGTGGTGGTCTAGGCGGGACGACGGTAAGAACTATTTTCTCTATGCTCTCACCTCCTTGATCATATCTTCGAAGATTGAGAAACAGAACTCCTTGTCCGGGTTGTCGTTGTCGAAGGCATCCTCGAGCTTGGCCTCTGGGGAAGGTTTGAGTTAGAGTGGTGTTAAAAACGTTGAGACTGATCCGCTTCGGCGGCAACTAAGCCTCATGCGGCTCATGCGGCTGATTACGGTCACGGAGACGACTGATAGTATATGCATTTGGTACTGCAATTTGGGTGCCGTTGGCAAAGCAATGAGGTGATTTTGGACGGATCGCCGAGATAAGGAATCAAAGGCATCAAGCGTTGGCGGGGAGGGAAAAACACACCTAGCACATTCTCGACTGCTTCAGGGCCTAGCGCTTGGACATATTTATCGTAGCTGATTTCGTAGGCTTCCTTGAGGAGGTACTGCACAGAATCTTCGTCCAATTCCATGGACGGCATCGTATTTGTGATGTTTGGTATTTGTAGGTGAAAATGTGGAAAAACTTTGGCTTAGAACAAATCCTGGCTTGCTTAACTAGCGACAACTCAATTCGGAGCGCTCCGTGGCTTCTCTTCTGGTAGGATTGCACTTCTGATTTAGGTCCGCTGCCGTATACCGAGCGCCAGGACCAAAAGTTTTAGGAGTACAATGAACTTCTTCACTTGCTGTGTGCTGCTCCTCTTCGTGTCCTGCAGGGCTCTGACCGTTCCGTCTCTCCCCTCCATTCCCCTGCCCGCTCCTCTCTGTTGGGTTCGTTCCCCCGCATCCAACAGCCTCGGCATAAGCTCCACCTCGGACCCCAACCAGTTCATCTCCATAACCTTCACTCCTCCTCCGTCGGTCGCCTCGCACAATCTGATCAAGGCGTGCTGTCCGAAGCGTCTAGCTAGGAGCGAGGTCAAGGTTCTAGACTGCACGCTCGGCCTGGGCTCCGACGCGCACCTGCTCCTTTCCGCCGGCTGCGAAGTGCTAGGGTGTGAGCGCGACCCAAGAGGTAAGACGCGTGTCTGTGAGGGTGGGGACAGCGAGGACAACGAGGAACAACCAACAAGGAGCGAAAGACGAGTTGGATCCTATTTTTCGCTGCGCTTGCCTTTTCCTTGCTAAGTCATTCTAACTCAAGAACTCCAATCTTAATTCGCAGTCCACGCATTAGTCGCCAACGCATTTGAAAGGTTGGGGGAGGGGGAGGGGAGGGATCGGATAAGCGTGTTGTTGGTCTCGGCTGAGGATCGAATTAAAGAGATGCTGGAGGGGGGAGAGGGACAGGGGGTCAACACGGTTTACATAGACACCATGTTCCCTAAGCGAAAAAAGAACAGGCCTCCGGCGAAGAAGGAAATGGAGCTGTTGAGGACGCTTCTCGAGACGGAGGACAAAACAGACGATAGCTGCGACTGTGCGGAGCTCTTCGAACTGGCAAAGGAGCTGGCAGGAAGGGGGGAGGGAGGTGGGAGAGTCGTAGTGAAGAGGCCCAAGGGCAGCGAGGAACTGGGAGGGAAGCGGACTTTCGTTGTTGGGGCAGGGGGGCCCATCAGATTTGATGTGTATGAGTGTTGAGTGTTAGTAACAGCTTGTGATGGTGATAATGATAGAATATGAATGTTGGTTTGATGTAATGAATGCATAAAATTGAACTAATTCACGTTCCGCCATGTCTCCTTGTTCTCAGTCGCCCAGCTAGATTTTCGTATCTTCTTGACAGCTCTATCCCAACCCTTAGCGACCCTGTTTGCGTTTTCGTCGTAGTCTAGGCCCAGCCTGGAAGGAGCGAGTCAGCGAAGCGAATCAGCAAGCGACGAGTTAGAGTCGCGTTGCTTCGATGACGCAGTCTGTTCAGTCTTACCTCTCGCAAACTTCTCTGTACGGGAGCAGGTCGGGCGTGAAATCCTCGCGAGGTTGTGTGCGTGTCATGAATACAATCTTCTCGAAGTCGTCCAACGTTGAGGGCAGGTTGTCGTACAGGGATTCAAAGAAGCTCACCCTCTCAATTGTGTCGCACTCGCTCGATAGGACCTGCGACGGACTCAACAAGTGCAACGCGATCGGTTGAGGGATTTTCTTGTCAGAAATTTTACTATTGTTGTTGTAATATTCCTTCGAGCTCTGAGTCCAGGCTCTATCAGGACGACGAGGCCCGCCAGAACCGTAGGAATACTTGCGGGCTTCTCGTCTCGTCAAGCTACGTATCCATAACCCTGCGTAAGAGCTGAAGCGGCTACTGCCGTTATATTTAGAAGCTGCTATTATGAGTGCCATGCTGGCGGTAGAGAGGACGTCGTCGTAGATGGAGTCCGGGTACCTGCGAGTAAAGTATTTAATCAGGGGAAGGTTGGATTCGATAAGTTCTTGTGGGGTAGCGTTCTTCTCCTGTTGGTAGTTCAAATACTGGCCGCTTGGTGGGCCTGGGTATCGGTTCGGTGTATTAAGGTTTTGCTGCTGATGATTTGAAGAGGGTGTTTGCCGCTGATGATTTGAAGGTGGCGTGTGCTGATGATTTGAAGAGGGTGTTCGCTGAGGTTCAGATCCTGCGGGAGGCAAATGCCACGCAAAAGTTGGCGTTAAAATTAAAATGGTATAAAGTAGACCGCATGTAGACATTCCGGTGAATATCTTGAAGTATACCATCCGTGGATATGGAATGGTGTATTTCGATAGAGTCAAAGGCGGTTGGAGTTTGAAAATCGTCGAAAAAGGAATGCACTTGGGGGTCAAAAACCTGCTCCCTCCTCGATAGCTTCCTTCCCACAAACGTCGCCGCATTTTTTAGGTACTACACTTTCTTGACTAGCTCATAGCTCCAATCCTACTTCTCTCACGCGCCTCTAAGCTATACGTTCCTAGATTTTTTAAGGAGAAATGACCACCGGCGGTAGATACATTCTAGCCACCTGCTTCATTGTTGTTGGTTTGCTCGCCATTATGCCTTCCCTCAAACGGGATGGTGTATTGCGAGATGGCCCGTCCCTCCACACTCGCCTCAAACGGATTACCGGGTTTTCCAAGCAATTAAAGTTCATCCACGTCACCAAATCAGGCGGGACGAGTGTTGAGAACGCAGGAATAGCCGCGGGGATCATGTGGGGGCGAGCTCACAAGGAGTACGGATGGTGGCATGAATTATTTCCACGTAAGCCGTCCGCGTTGAAGGAGAAATACGATTGGTTCACCGTTGTTCGCAATCCCATGAGCCGAATGGTTTCAGAGTTTCATTGTCGTTGGGGCGGAGTGGGGGACAACGTTGCACAGCACAACGTCTCGTCGTTTAACGAGTTCCTCCAACGCAACATTATTGGTAAGGCGTATCTAGGCGTCGGGGACCATTACTCGGCGCAAGTGCTGTACATGGACCCTGACATACCCGTGCGCGTTCTACGTTTCGAAAACCTGACCGCTGAATTTGACGAATTGATGACCGAGTACGGGTTGGACGTCAGCCTACAATTTGCGAATCACATGCCACACAAATTCAGCGAGCACGACTTCTACCCATCTACTATCGCATTGATTCGCGAGACGTATGCGGATGATTTCACGCACTTTGGATATCCGACCGGGATCGCAAATACAATGAAGGAAGGCGGTTAAGGGTATTACATTTGTTGTACAAAATGCTTATTCTTGTCACAGGTTTTTCGTATCTTCTTGACAACCCAACCCTTGGCGACCCTGTTTGCGTGGTTGTCGTAGTCTAAGCCCAGCCTGGAAGGAGCGAGTCAGCAAAGCGAATTAGCGAATTGACGAGTTAGGGTTGCGTTGCTTGCTTCGATGACAAAGTCTTTTCTTCAGCGCTGATAGAGTCAAAGGCGGTTGGAGCTTGAAAATTGTGGAAGAAAGCGAGCATTTTTTGCACATCCAAAAATAGACAAACACCTGAAATCCTGCTTCTCCTGTTATTTCTACCACGAACGTGCCGCATTTTTCAGGTACTATTCTATTCATTCTTTGAATTGCCCATATCTCGAATCCAACTTCTCTAACTCGTACGTTCCCACAGTAATTCAGTAACCAAATTAAACAAATTTAAAATGACGAGTATCGCGAAGGCAAGATCCCCGATTAAATTCATTCTCCTCCTCCTATCCGTCACGGCGTGCTTCATTGTTGGTGGTTTGTTCGTCATTACGCCGTCCCTGAAACGGGATGGTGTATTGCGAGGTGGTGGCCCATCCCTCCACGCTCGCCTAAAACGAATTGGGGAGATTCCGAAGGCACTCCCCAATTACCCAACGGCGAACTACCCCCCACCCACAAAAACTACCTCAAAACCTCCTAGCACAACCCACTCCAGGACTAAGACCCTTGAGATGGTGGTTAGCGGAGAACTCCTCTTGACCTCTTTTAAGAGGGTTAAAGGGACCCTCATTGGATCCTTCTGCGCGGTCGATTGGCAAGCACGGAAAAAGGACCCCGCCCTCTTCAGCTTTTACGGCGACCTGGCCAAGGCGTCAGGTTGCAAGGTTAAGGGTAGTACCTTCTCTGTGAACCTCAAAGACGCAGTGGACGCCTGCCGAGAGTACGACCAAGCGCATGCTCGCTTGCCTCTCGAACCCGCGGGATTCGTCCTCCACGAATCCCGTTGCGGTTCTACACTCGCAGCGAATGTGCTGGAAGTAGTATCAAACTCCACCAGAGTATACGCTGAGGCTCCGCATCTACCCTCGGCTCTGAAGCAGAGAGCTTACGTTGATAAGCTGTCGTCTTCAACAGACAAAGGAAAAGAGGAAGCAGATGCCACGTCTTTTGGCAGCACACCAGACCCAGATCAGACGGAGGTGAGATGCCGCCACGAGGGAACGTCTCAAACACCACCACCCATTTCTTACCCTGAATGTGAATCTGCACGCGACTCGCTGTTCGCTCTTCTCCGTCGCTTCGCTCGTTGCAGTTGCTCCGAGATGTACACTACCTTGCATCTCGCAGTCCCTCTGGTCCCAAGGAAACTTTTTATAAGTTCACAACGGTGGCGAATTGGGATCTCGACCCTATTCTTGACGCGTTCCCGGAGACGCCTTGGATTTATATCATGCGGAACCCGGTCGAAGTAATGATGAGGTGAGAACAAGCTTCTGCTCTAGGGTTACGTTAAGAAAGTTCGTTTTCCTCACATGCGTTTTCCGCACATGCACACACACACAGCTACAGGAAAGAAACAACAACAATGACCACCAGTCTCAAGAAAAAGAAAGGAGTCGACATGGGCGGCCTAGGTTTCTCCAATTCCTCCAACTGCGTCCGCAAGAAATTCCACAGAACCCCGGAGGTGAGACTGTGTCGGTGTCAGTGTCTTTTGGCCACTATCACCGGCACTGCATTAGCATTAGACATTATTCTAACTCGTCGCTTCGCTCCTCTTACCCGACGCAGCTCCAAAACGAAGTCCGCCAGTACGGGCTCTACCAGAAATGGGCGGCTAAGGGAATGGACGACCTCCCGAACCACGTTTATTGCGCTGCGCATTTGGCGGTCATAAACGGAATAGCGTTGGAGTTGTACCGTGAGAGGCCCGGGGGGATGTTCGTTGACTACTCTGGTCTCGTGGAGACGCTGAAGCACGAAGTGATACCAAATCACTTTGGGTTTGAACTTGACGAAGATGCGATAGCGAGGATAGATGAAGTCGGGGGAACGTACTCAAAAGCGAGCCGAAAGGTGAGAGTGTGTACCGAATATCGACATACATAGCCGGAACTTTGGCACTGATACATTATTCTAACTCGTCGCTTGCTGCATGTAGATCAACAAGAAATTAAATCCCATGAACGAATCCTCCGCGAAAGAGTGGGTGGAGGACTCTGCAAAGAAGACAGATTCGGCGCCAGACTTTGTGTTCGACATAGTGGATTTGATGCTTGAGGAGGTGAGATGTGTTTGTCACTCCAGCCTGCTTGCTGACTGCTACCGCTTCCGACTCCACAAATTTTAACACACACAACACAACCACCCACCTACTCTTCTCGTCGCAGGGCTACAAGCAGATGCTTGCGCTAGCTGTTTAAATATTAAAAGAAAAATAGCTTCAATACGAACAAGTCTTTTCTCTACTCTTCTAAACAAACCCCCGCCCCTTGACCCCCTTCCCCCACCTTCCCCCCTAAATCCCCCACACACAATCATCGCAAAACATTCATCCTCGGGTCCGCTAGCAATTTCTGGTCCATGTCCTTGAACTTCTTTAAAGCGTTCTCCTCGTGCTGCACTAGCCTCTGCTCCAATATCTGGATCCTGAACATGGCCTCGCTGCACTGCCTCTCGAACTCCTCCTCGGTGTCCGGGTCGTTATCCCTCTGGTTCCTCTGGAAGCTCGCCTGGTGCTTGGCCAGGGCGCTGTTCTCCTCATTGAGCCTGTTCTGGATGATGTTGGCCCTCTCCAGGAGCCTGTCCTTCAGGGCCTTCATGCACGCCTCCCTGACCTTCTGCGCGTCCTCCCTCGACATGCTCTTCGGGTCGATGTTCTGTAGGAAGGGGGTCAGGTAGTCGAGCTGCCTCCTGTCCTTCTCGTCGGCCATTTCCTCGGTCTTCTCCTCCTCCTTCTCCTCCTCCTTCTTTCCGCCCGCGGTCTCGAAGACGGGCTGGTCGACGATGATGTCCTCCTCCTCGTGCTTCCTGGTCGTCAGCACGTCGGCGGTCTCGTTCTGGCTGTACCTCGCGGCCGTCAGGCAGTCCTTCTCCGCGTTGATCACGTCGGTCAGGCTCTCTCCCACGTCCTCGGCGGCCCGCTCCTTGTCGTGGACGAGGGTGCTCCTCGTGATGCAGCTGTCGGCGTAATGGTAGTGGGTCCTGACCTTATTCTCGCTGACGTAAAAGGTTCTCTTGGCGATGTCCTCCTTGGCGGACTTATAAGCGTTCCTATCGTACTTTTCCGTCATTTTCAGCACCAGCAGGTCGTTGTTCTGCATGCCCCCCTGAAGCAGGAATGTGCTCTTACTGCCGTCCACATTCTCCTTCACCTTGATGCTCCTGTACACGAGGCGATCGCCTCTGCCCTCGAACCTCTCGATGATCTTCTTGCCCACGTCCTCTTCGCGGCACTTGAGCCCGTCGAGGCGGGCATTAACGTAAAAGTGCATCTCGCGGCGCTTGCCGGTCCACTCGATGAGGTGTTTCAGGGACAGGAGTCTTCCGGGGCCGAAGCTCTCGTGGACCTTTCTCTCCAACGGGCATCTGACCCTCCTGATCAGCCGGTCCCTCCTGTTGACGAAGGTCTCCCAGCATTCCTTTACGATAGTCCTGGCCAAGTCCTTGTACAGGGTCAGCCTCTTGACCATGCCCTGCTCGTGGGTGTTCACCGCGAAGAGCTCCAACTTTGCCTTCTTGTACAGGACGGTCCTGTGACCGTACGGAGGGTATGTCAGGTTGTAGTTGCTCCTCTTGATTGCTAACTTGTCAACCCAGCTCTCTGGTATGTCTAAAATGTTGACCTCTCCTTCCTCCTCTTCCTCCTCCTTTCCCTCCCCGTCTTCCTCGTCCCCTTCCTCTTTGTCTTCCATGCTGGGATCGTTTACCATTTCCATAATACTCCTTTCCACTTTCTTCTCAACCAACGGAATGATGCCACTGTCAATGAAGACGAACTCCCAAAGGTCGGGGTTGGCGAAGTCGTAGCTGTGCGAGATGAGCTCCTCCTCCCACTGCATGTTCACCCAGTAGTTCTTGGCGTTCCAGATGCTCTCTACGCCAAGGTAAGGGCTCTCGGAAACTGGGTAGACCCTCGCAGTGGTCGGCTCGACGAAGAGCATCTCCTCGACGTCCCTCTTTCCACCCCTGACCAGAACCCATGCGTGGACCCTCTTCCCGTGAAGCGGGTCCTTGGCGGCGGCCTCTTCCTGCGCATTCTCGTTCTCGTCGTCGGAATCCCACTGGATCGGGTCGGGCTGCAACGAGCGAAGCGAGTCGAAGCGGGTTAGAGAATTGCGTCGGAAATAAAGGGTTCACAGCTCGCACGTTTCGCCCCCTCTATGCTTCCCCACCACCCCCTCACCTTGAATTTGGGCTTGGGAATGGGTCCGTCGAAGGCCTCCCCCCCCCCCGAGTTCTGCTTGATGAACTGGGACTCGATAGATCCGTGCTTCTTCACTTTGTAGCTCTTCTCCGCCTCATCGTCGTCCTTCTTCTCGTCTCCAGACTTGCTCTCCTCCCCTCCCTCGCCGCCGTCCTCCGCCTCCCCCCCGCCCCCCTCGTCCTCCCCCACAAACGGACACGCAGTCTCTGACTGGTCCCTCTCGCAAATATACTTGGGGGCGTACCCCTGTACGACGTAGGCGTCGTACCCAGCTCCCAAAAGATAAGAGCAGAGCAGAGTCGCAAAATCAAAGGAGTCGCCGACGCACCAGTCCAGCACCTGGGTGGAGGAGGGAAGGGTCGATGGAGGGGCCTTGGGATTCTCTAGAGGCTCGTAGTCCAAGTAATGAGCGATGAACTCGGCGCACTTATTCACGTTATACATTTCACGGTACTGCAGCTGAGTAGGCCTGACGCTAGTGCAGACAAATTTCTCCACCCCGAACTGTGACCAGCAGTAACGAGCAGTAACGAGTTAGAAAAGCGCATTCGCCTTTCCGTTAGGGTGGTTTCGCTCCCTTCGATACTCGCTTCGCTTGTGATTCGCTGCGCCACCTCGGCACACTCCCTTGGTACCCCCATTCCCTCGGTACCCCCACCCCCTCCCCTCACCTCGTTCTTGCTGGTCAGGTACCTCCCCACCCTGTCGGGGAACAACCTGGTGAAGTTGTCCTCGAAGGTCTTGACATACTCCAAGCACAGGTTTTCCTTGTGGTTGTTGGAAACGTAAGCGTCGGGAGTGGGGATCAGCCCCTCCTTGGCCGCTTTCAGGAGGGACTTCGTTCGTGCTGTTTTAGTTGACTTGTTCCCCTGCGCGGAAATCTGGGGAAAGGACATAATGCCGGCGGGATAGATCAAGGACGGTGTGTGGTACAAGGCTGAAAGGCTTGCGCGAATCTAATGACGTCCTGTGGTTAGAAATTGAACAAAAAGCTAGCCTCCTCGTCTGCTAAACCTAACAGCCTTCGTAATGTAACACCAAAACCCCTTCTACGCCTTCCGACAAAACCATAGCACTTCGGAGGACTAGAAACTGTTCTTGTATCCGCACCCCCGGCACCAGCATCGCTTCTCACCTTAAGTTAGTTAATCAGTTAATAAGACCTGAAAAAACACTGCCCCCTAACTTATTTGTTTTTAGCTGGCACAGAACAGACATCTCCCGTCGTTGCTGCTGGCTAAACTCTTAGGGGTAATGGGTGCTTGTGCCTCCACTGCGGCGGATGGCCCCAGCCAGTCCGTGTCGACTGTCGAAACGTCAAATAAATCAGAGAAATCCTCTACGAAATCCTCTACTGCTCTAGTCTCAGGACTTGGAGATTTACCCCAAAAACCATCGTTTAAGTCGAAGGGTACATTGGAGATCGTCAACATAACGAAGCTTAGTAGTGAGCGGGCGATGCTGCAGTCTGGAAGAAATTCGTTTCAAGCGATGCTTGATAAGGTGAGACAAGTAATGTTATGAAACCGATGCAGCTTTGTTCTCAATAGTAATTAACTCACGCGATCGACACCGGACCGCTCTCTAACCCCGCGAAGGGTAAACTAGAGGCAGAACTCGACGAAAAAGACGACCTCCTTCGGTCTCCCACCGGCACAGCGAAAACGACAAGTGAGCAGGCCTCCGAGAATGCTGAGGAACCTCCGAAGCAGAAAACCTCTGCCCTGCACGAGGCGTACTCTGATCTTCACACTGAGGTGAGGGTCGATGGGGCCAAGACCTATCTTCCTCGGGGCGGAGTGCTGGTGAGGACCGCCGGCGAAGACAACATTGACATTCAGTTTGGAATCCCACCCGAGACCATCAAGGACAGCATGTCTTTGGGCTACAACGTCCCCCAATACTTTGTGATCGGGGTGGAGATGTTCGACAGGGTCAAGGCAAGAAGCCTGGCCGAGTTCGAGTTCCCCGCCTACTTTAATTTCTTCTGCCTCAAACGGCCGGTGACAATCATCTGTAGAAAGCACATGGAGGAAGCGATAACGAAGATTTTCACTGAAACCCTCCTCGGACCATCTAAAGCGATGGGACACGTCCTCCTCCAAAGCGATTATCCTGCGGCGATAGATCCCAGCTGTTTCCCGAACTTCGAAGGCGAGGGCAACTACTTAGATCCGGCTCGCAAGACCCTCACGATAGACCATTTGATCAACATCATCGTTTTTGACGGACATGGCCTCGCCAGTATCCCGGACTCCACAGTTTCGGTCAAGATCGACACCCATAACAATAGCTACTTGGTCAGGAAATTGGGTCCAAACGGCAAGCAAGTGTTGGTGGCCGAAGTGGAGGAATTCAAAAAGGGGGCTGCGGATGCAGACGGGGACATCGACAAGCTTCGCAAGGTGAGAACACGCAAGGACGAAGCCAAAACTACGAGGATTTCTTTCGGTTCTTAGTTGTTCCATTTCTTTCGGTCTCGCTTTACTCGGTCCTCGGTCGCTTCGCCCCTCCCTCGGTAACACCAGTATCTAACCCAATCTTAACGTTCGCTGCTCCTCGCCGCAGCTCGAGTACAAGCCCCTTGACGTGCCAAATTTTGGCGTCACGATATTGGGAGCGTCGCACGGCTTCGATCCGAGCGGCACGACCACTGGCTTCGTGATATGGTCCAATGGCAGGGGCATGATGGTCGACCCTCCTCCCGGTTCGTCGAAGGTCTTGAAAAAATTGTCCATCCCCAGCCGGTCCATCGACGGTGTCGTCCTGACACACTGTCACGCCGACCACGACGCTGGAACCTTCCAGCGCATCTTAGAAGAGCAAAATGTCCGACTGTACACCACCCCCACCATCTTCCGAAGCTTTCTTCGAAAGTACTGCGCCTGCACTGGGCTTGACCAGGAGTTTCTCACCAAGTGCCTAACGTTCGTCCCTTGCGTAATAGGCCAAGTCATACCGTTCCACGGCTTAGGCTTTAAATTCTTCTACTCCATGCACACCATTCCGTGCATAGGATTCGAAGTTTTTAGCGGGATCGAAAGCATCGTTTACAGCGCGGACACAAATGCTGACCCTGAGCTGCCAGGGAAAATGTTCAAAGACGGGGTCATTGGCGAAGGTCGTAAGAATCACTTGATGAATAACGCGTTGAAGGGCAATCACACCCTCATATTTCACGAGGCGGGGGTACCGCCCATCCACACTCCCATGGATTTGCTCGCAAAGCAGCCCGAAAGTGTTAAGGAGAGGATGTGGCTGGTCCACGTCAGCGAGAGTAAGGTGCCTTCCAATGTCGGGCTGAAGGTGGCGAGTGAATGGAGCACGATGCGTATCGCAGTCGAAGAAGAGAGCACTTTCTTCAAAATGAAGAAACAAATCAAGCAGAAGTTATCTTGCACGGAACTTTTCTGCAACGTCAGCCCCGAGGATTTCGAGGAGCACATAGTTCCAAACACCACCAAGATAAAACTCGCGAGGGACACTACTCTGTTCGAACAGGGGGACAACGTCGGACATATTTACTATGTTATCGCAGGGAGGGTCAACAGCAAGCGTGCAGGTTCGAACCTTCCCCCTTTCGTTTACAGTTGCGGCGAGGTCATCTTCGCCAGTGGTGAAGCAGGTAAGAAGCGAGCAAGGGTGGCGCAGAGGGAGCAAAGCGAGTATCAAAGGAAGCGAAAACCAATCGAGAAGAGCGGCGATCGAAGCGACCGTGTGTTCTAAGCATTGCCTAACCAAAAAATTTGCTTACGCAGGTTACACTGCCAGCACGGACACTGCCGCAGTCTTGTACAAGATCGATAAACTCGCAGTAGGGCACGCAGTCAAGGACGATAAGAACGTTGTCCTCATGTTGAAACAGCTCACGAAAGTGATGAACACAAACGTTTGGGAGATGCTGAGTAGCAATATCGCGCTAAAAAACTCCAGTATGGAAATGCTGGTCGAGTTCTCGAGCATATTGAGCGAAGAAAAAATCCTGAGGCCCGGCACCATAATTGAATGTGCTGAAAATGGCTTTCTCGTCACAGACGGAACTATCCACTTCCTCTTGGACGCGACGATTTGTGACTCTGACCACGACCTTGACGACATGGACCTCCCGGAGCAAATAATTGAAGGGAATGAAAATCAAGACAGTGGTGATGCTGATGATGGTGGTGATTACATGCATACTGGCAGTGGTACTAATAGCCTCAAAATCAGCCGCACAAGGTACACGAGGAGCACTGGCGGCAAAAATGTGCATGCTGAGGTGATATCCTCGCCTAACTTTCTTACCGGCACGATTGAGCTCTTGGCTAAGTCGGGGTCGTTGCGTTCCGTTTCCAGTGGCTCCCAAGCAGTAACTTCCGGCAAACACACGTTCAGAGGAAGCCAACGGAGCCTCTTCATCGACGAGGAGGCGTACCCCGGGGCCATGATCATGGACGTGAACTCTTTCTTACTTCAAGAGTCAAGTAACATCCAATGCGAGTGCATAACAGATGCCAAAATTCGCACTTTTGAGAGGCATGCCATGCTTAGGTTCCTGCACAAGTACCCGGGCCTGATGGTCAGGCTTCTAGACACCGTGATGTCAAATGCAGAACAGCTCTTCTCGTAGCGAAGGAGTACCGGCAGGAAGCGAAGGAAGGAGGGGCTTAACTAACTAACGAAGGAAGGAAGGAAGGAAGGGAGGGAGGGAGGGAGGGAGGAAGGACGGCATTGTATAGAAGTTTAGACTAAATATCAATCCTCAATCGGTTGTAAACGAAAGCATTTTCATTATATATTTTATATTTGTATCGTGTCTGCAGAGAACCATTCAAAAATCGTCGAGGGCCGCCACTGGAAGAATAGGCCTGGCCAGTATTTGGTGAAACTGTTTTCACGCAAGTCTATAGGCTCGGGGTTTTCCACGTTCGCCAAGTCCAATATGTCGCTGATGCACTTGCTACGAGTGTTCATGTGGTTGTTCTTCCTTGTGCTTATTCCAGAAAAGACTCCGTAATCGGTTAATGTCCCCTGCAAGTATTTTGGCTTCCCACCCTCTTCAGACCGAGTCGTTTGAAAAGTGAGAGGTGAGAGGTGAGAG
Source organism: Triparma verrucosa (assembly GCA_030267905.1). Classification (NCBI taxonomy): domain Eukaryota; class Bolidophyceae; order Parmales; family Triparmaceae; genus Triparma; species Triparma verrucosa. The sequence continues at coordinate 43,878 of BRXX01000331.1, forward strand.
GTGAGAGGTGAGAGGCCGACAATAAAAGGTTGAGTGCCTACAAAAAGGTTTCAATTCTCACCTCGCAACACCAGAACTGACATCGCAATGTCTTCGCAGTTCATCAAGTTGTCAACATAGTCCCTCACAGGCTTGTAGTCATCCCGCCAGTACAAAGTGAGGTAACGATGGTGCAGAAAGGACGCCTTCGTCAAGACCATGCTGAATCGAGAAGCCCAAAAAACCTTGAACCAACACCGGTACTCTAATAATCCGGTAACTCCATCGTTGAAAAGACGAGGGAAAAATCCGATGTGGTTCCTGAGAGGAGGAGCAAAGTGACGATGTGTTAGAGTTGTTCAGCGGGGGGAGGGGGTTAGTATTGAATTCGCACCTATCGTCCACCGCCACAGCCTTCAAGCCAGCCTCTATATCCTCACACGGTACTATTATGTCGTCGTCAAGAGTCATGACGAAGTCCGTTGACAGCGTCGGCGGCCTCTCGAATCTATTGTTGAGGCTCTTCAGTCTATTCTTCAACGCCGTCTCCTCGGCTGAATCGTGCGGTTGGTGCACGTCTGCAAAGAGGTTCGCCTTATTGGTAGGGGCTATCACGTAAACTTTCGTTACTGCATCACAGCCGTGGTAGTGTTTCAATATATCTGCAATGTCTCGTTCATTCACAGTGTTAAGCAGGATTGAAAGGGGAGGGAGATTTCGAGAGTTGCTTCTCGTACCGCGGAGCGAGGTTGAGTTTGGAGTTTGAGGCTCGTTGGATTTCAACAGCGTCAGGTTCACGTAGTCGAGGAAACAGGAGGTGAGGATTAGCAGGAGGGTGCGGAGGAGCAGTTTTTGCCTTTGTGTAAGGGGCTTGGATATTGGGGTTGTGGGAGATGGGGATTGGTGAATTGAGGGCGGGGGGGTGCTTGGGGAAGCCTGTGATTCTTGGGCAGAGTTGGGATTTTTATTCGTGCGACGACTGGGTTGATTCATTTGTCCATTGACTGTTAGTGTATGGAATGGAGGAAAAGGCTGGATACCTTGAAACCGACAGCGGCTCCTCTCCTTGCCGCCAAAGAAAATGAAATATACCTCCTTGCATTTAAGATGGGCTCTCCTGATAATAATCTTGAGTTTAATTTCCCTCTCGATGGGCTACAGTGAGTCTGACCTAAAACACGATGAAGAAACATTAAAAAATCTCGAGCTCTTCCGATCTCCCTCTGGCTTTCGTCGAGCGATGCCGAAACTGATTTCCTCCGTCAGAAAAGGTCCAGGAAAACGCTACTGGGTAACAATGCAATACATCGCAGGCGGGTACCAGCAAATGTCACGCAAGCTTAGCTCAGCAGGTGGCCTCGAAGAAGAAGAAAATCAGACACTAAAGCTAGTTGTAGCAACCTACAAGATGGCCGAATCTATATACCAGTCCTGGCTCGAATCAGGTGGGGATACGTTAAACTTCCCCCAGCTTAAATACGCAATGTCTAGAACGACGGTGTTGCGTCATTGGGGAGACGCTTTAAACGCTTTAGGATTGAAAGAATCTGCTGAAGAAATATACGAAATAGGAGTTTCAGAAAAGCTTTGGACGAAAATAATGTGCCGACCTGAAAAACAATTAGAAACTATCGAAGCTGGGGGGAGTTACTTTTATGAAGTTGAGGAGGTCCTTCCTGACTTCGTCGTCGAAGGTATAAAAGAATCGCTCGAAGGGATTCGAACTGAATTTATGAAAAACGTTAAAGAGGGTAAAGGAGTTGAAACTTGGAAAGTAGAATCGTCAGGTTTGCACTCAACCCATACCTGGTTTCAGTTACCGTTTTATGTCGACGGAGATTCGAAGCCTGGAGCTTGTGGGAGGTATCCTCTAGTTTGTGAAGTGTACGATGGGGAGAGGTTTCCGGCCGCGAGGAAGGGTCAAATTAAATTATCGGCTATGGCGGGGGGGACGGTTGTTAGGAAGCACGCAGGGCCGACTATGGAGAGGTTGAGAATGCACTGCAGCGTTGTGGGGGAGGTTGGGGATGATTCGTGGATAAGGGTTGGAGACGAGAAGAGGAGTTGGGAGGTGGGGGAGTGTTTCATATTTGACGAGAGTTGCGAGCATGAAGTTTTTATTGGCGGAGTTGGGGGGGATGAAAAGTATAGGGTCGTACTTATTGCGGACTTGGCTAATCCTCTTCTAGTGAACTACGAGGACTACAGAGAAGCTTCGAAAGGTTCAAAACTGGCTGAAGTCGGAGGAAGTAGATTGTACGAGGAGACGCAAGATAGATTCATGAGAAAAAGAGGTCACGATGTGCCTGAATTATAAACTTTTTATGTATATAATCTCTATTGCATTCATTTTTGTATTATTCTTTTCGCCATATCTATCATCCACTGTACACCCTTACACCTCTCCTCAACAATCTCAAAGTCCTCCTCCACCAACGTGCGAATAATCTCCCTCAAAAACATAACCTCCATCCCCTTCTCCCTCCTCCCCTCCTCGTCTTCACCTGCGAACGAGCGGAGCGAGGTCGCAAAATAAGATTTGTTCTCGACGTTAGAAACGGCGTAGAAGGTTGGCAGCAGCCTACCTTACTACTGCTGTTCCTTCTCACCTCCTCCATGCTGGATAAACCTCTTCTCCGCCTCCAAAATTCCCAAAACAACCATCCCCAAAACCTCAAACACGCTCACGCCACAAGCGCTCTTAAGCAGCCTCTCCTTCTCTCCGACCGTGACCTTTAAACCCCACCTCTCCATCTCTCGGTGTACTGATTTAATCTCGAGTTTTATTGTTGACCATACTTTGCGGGTGTTCGATCCTGTTATCCAGTTGTGGTTGATGGATAAAGTCTCAGTGAGGTTCACGACGGAATGGGGGAGGTTTGAAGGGACGAATATTATCGTCGAAGGAGGTTGGAGGAGGGTGAAGGGGGGAGAGAGGTGAGGGTGGAACGTCCACTTTTTTGAGCCGAGGAGGTTGTAAGACCAGGAGAAGGTGGAGCAGACGTCGGTGTGGAGGGGGGTGGAGGTTTGGGGGGGACCCCAGTAGAGGAATTTGTAGGTGGGGGAGGAGGTGAGGAGGAGGTAAGGGTTTAGGATGTCGTGGACGGCGAAGGAGGGGGGGGTGTAGAGGGAGGAGGCGGAGGGGATTGAGGTTGTTAGGTGGAAATCTTTTAGGTAGTGAGGGGGAGATGTGTGGCGGTAGTGGCTTAACCAGTTTTGCAGAGGCTCTGTGATGGTTGTTGGAGTCGGGTCAGTTGCCCTGCCCTCCGAGTCGAGGTTATCTAGTGGGTTATCGAGTGGGTTATCGAGTGAGTCGTCGAGTGAGTCGTCGAGTGAGCCATTCTCGTTTTCTCCTTGCAGCTGCTGGGGCAGCTGCTGTGGCTGTGGGTAAATGGGGACCATGACCGTGCCATGTTTTTCAAAGAATGTCGTATCGATTTGATCTTCTTTGATGAACGCGTCAATTGCTGGTTGAAAGGTGGACGTCGTTGTTTTGTCTTCAATGAACATTCCTAGCGTGTTCATATTGACGTATTTTAGCCGTTCAAGTGTCCCGCTAGAGCTGAGGGTTTTTGTAACACCAACTGTACAGCTTGCTGTAGTTGTTGTAGTATCAGCTGTAGTATCAGCTGTAGTATCAGCTGTAGTATCAGCTGTAGTTGTAATATCAGCTGTCGTATCAGCAGCAACATCACAGGAGGTATCATCGTCAGTACCATCGTCGATGAATTGTTGTTCAATGTGTTGTTCAATGTATTCTATCATTCTTAGACGGTACGGGGCATTATCATCATCGAGGGATGTGCATAATCTCTCAAAGTCGTCAGAATAAGTCTGAAGCTCGGCTGAGGCCGACATTGAGTAAACCAGGGGGGGAAAGAAAGAAATGGGGTTGGAGGGAGGAAAAGCGCTGGGGAAGTTTTATGAACTTTATCGAATTTTATCGAACTTCTATTAGGCGCGCGTTGCAATTTATTATTCCACTAATAGCTCCTTACTTTATTATCATGCTCAGCCCTCTCCGTCCTCTCCTCTCTGCCTCTGCACTCTCTGCCTCTGCTTCTCGTTTATTCGCATCTTCATTCGCAACGACATGCAACTGGTCTCCCAATTCGTCAGGACACGGTTGGGCTCAACTTATAAATCCCACCTCAATCCTCCGCATCTACCCCGCTCTTAATGACAACTACTACTACATCATCAAGAACACTGATGCTAGTCCTACAAACTGTTCCCCCCATACCGACTACATCCTCTCCGACTGTCCTGAAGGTTGCCTAACCGGCGTTAAAGACGCCTTAAAAGATTCCTTAAAAGATTCCAAAGAAGTTTCAAAAACCTCCCCCCCCACCCTCCACATCTTCCTAACCCACCACCACGCCGATCACACCGCCGGCCTCTCCTCCGTCCAAACCTGGGCCTCCTCCAACTCCATCCCCGTAACCGTCCACTCTCACGCCTCAATCCCTCCCTCAACCCTCCTCCCCTCATCCTTAAAAATCTCGTCGATAATAACCCACGGTCACACTCCAACGCATAAATCCTTCTCCCTACCTTCCCTTAAAACAATCATAACAGGCGACGCTTTATTCTCAATGGGTTGCGGGAGGGTATTCACTGGGGATATGGACGCGGCATACGAGGGGTTGCAGAATTTAAAGAGGGAGGTTGAGGAGGACGCTTTAGTACTTTGTTCGCATGAGTATACTGAGAGTAATGGTGATTTTTGTTTGAGTTTGGAGGAAGGTTTTTGGGGGGATGATTGGAGGGCTGTTGTGGAGAGAGTTGAGGAGGTTAAGGTTTTGAGGGAGAAGGGATTGCCGAGTGTAGGGACGACTTTTGGGGAGGAAAAAGTTTGGAACCCTTTCCTTAGGGTCGATAGGAAGGAGTTTGAGAGGATTAGGAAGCTTAAGGATTCGTTCTAATTTAATATTATTATATTTACAAATTATTTGGTTTTACAGTTTAACTTCTACGAATCCGTGTCCGACATTCGTGCCCCAAGCTTCCTCCAGAACTTTTCTCTTCACATCGAACTCCGCTCCACTCTGGTTCCTCGCGACTAGACCTGGCGTCGCGTTGATTTCTATTAATTTCAACGATTTTGTCGACCTCTCTACTAGCAGATCGAAGCCGAGGATCTTGGGAATGTGAGGTGAAGGTATGTGCATATTTGATACGTTCACCTCTGAGAAGACGACTTGGACCATGTTCTCGATCTGATCGTTAACACGGCTAGCACCTGCGACGAGCGGGGTAAGATACTGCAGCCGTATAACCAACGGCGAATTCTTAGCTCACCTAACAAATCTGTTATCATTTTCCAGCCTTCTATTTGCCTTCCCCCGCCTCCGGCGATGTTGAACGCAGAGTTGGTGATCTTCCCATCCTCGCCACTCGCGAATTTTACCAGACAGTCCTTACTAAAGAATACTTTATCGTCCCTGTAAATAACATACAGCCGGATCGAGAATGCACTCCCGTCTATTTTTAATGTATCAACAGCCTCCTGCAATACGAGATCGCCTTTTTTCGCTCGTTTACATACAATTTCAGAGGCTTGAAGGAAAGACTTATCGTTGATAAATTCAACGCCCCAACCTCCCCACGAAAATGGCCGCTTAACGAACCAATTGTTGATCTCTTGCTCTTTGCTTTCTTCGACGCGGCTGTCCGTGACGAGACCGGATTCAATTAGAGCAGAGGGAGGGGAGATTGATGAGGCGGAAAGCAAGTGGTGAAAACCTCGTTTATCGTCGAATTTATTCTCGCAGAAGGAGAAAAATATACCGTGAACGGGGAGGGCGTTTATTGAGGCGAGGCGAAGAAGCAGCTCTCGCTGCGGAATTGTGGTTGGCACTGTCCTTCGACTGTTGAGAAGAGAGGGGAGGAGAATCTTTGACTGGTCGTCGAAAATATTTTTTGGTGTGACGGATGGTTTGCGAGATATAGAGGCGAGGGCTTCGAACGTATTCGCCTCGATATTCATTACAGTATTATTACTGAAGTCGCTGCTATTGCTGTTATTGATATTTAACTCAATGTATCTCTCCTCGAACTTCTTCAAATCGTTCACCTTCAAACACGATAATAATTCGGAGTACCTGCATCGCCAATAACAGCCATTCTTACGGTATAAATCCATGGCCTCGTCGTAACGGCGAAGTCGCGTGTAACAACCACCTAAAAGCATGATTTCCTCTTCGGACGTAGGAGGTATATTCAGTAAGGTTTCGACTGCCATCTCATCATGGGCAAATTTGATATAACTATCAGCGAGGTACAAAGAAGCGAAGGAGATGATTGTTGGCGGGACTGACTCGTCGGAGGATTCATCTGAAGTGATCTGCGTGAGGATTTCGAAGAGCTTTTGCTGAGTGGTGATCACGTTGGAGCACGAGCTATCAGGCGCTTTCAAGATGGTTACGCAGGCGGAGATTTCGGAGATTGATTTTGGAGGATGGGGAGTGGGAGCTGTAAGCGCATTTACAAGGATGATCTTGAGTAGGATTAGTGCGGCGAGGTATCGCCGCGAGATGAAAAGAGCTCCTTGTGTCGTGACAAAAATTGACATTAAGGATTGCAGGAATATTGCAAAATTATTTACCAATATTTTTGGTCAATTTATCCTTCAAAGTAACGTCGATGACCCTTAACAAGCCCGTATGGGCGAACAATCATGACTCTGATTCCGAAGATGAGAACGACTACGACGGGTACAACGCGAATAGAGGCTATTGGGCCTACTCATGCGAGCTCATGCGGAGATGGTTTTGTAGATTCTGTCAGCGCAAGAAACGGGCTAATGTCTCTCAGATGGTGCTTGTGATTTTAGCTTTTGCAAGCATCGCTCAGTCGTACGAAGTACAATTTCACACGCATGCAGGACGCAAGATGGCATACAGATATGTCGCTGCAACGACCCCAACTCCAGCAGTCGCAAATATCTTGTGCATCCATCCCGTCGGAATCGGCATCTCGTCGTGGTTCTTCGATAAATTGAATGCTGATTTGCCTTCGTGTAACGTCCTATCGCCTGATCTTCGAGGCTGTGGGGACAGCGAGGCGTTCGTGCCAGAGGAGGACGGAATGTTCTTCCCCCTCGACTGGACCCGTCAGGTTGAAGAGCTATGCAAAGAGCTCAGTTGGGGAGAGTCATTGCCAGTCGTCATTCTAGCGCAAGGCGGTATCGCACCTGTGGCTCTGCAGCTGGGACATCGTGGTAAACTTGAGAACATTCAACGGATCATTTTAACGTCTCCTCCCACTTACGAAACTCTGACGAAACCCATCAGCGCCGATGAGTACGGGCTGAACTACAACATTTTAACGTTCCCGGGGCTGAAACAAATATTCACCAGGATCCTGATGAACCGTGGAGCGATCAAATTCTTCTCGAACCTATTCTTGTTCTCTCAGAGCGCCGATGAAGACTTTTTATCTAAAGCTTCTCGAGACGCTGAACAACTGTGGCGTATAAACCCAGGTAAGCTGCAAGGAACAGAGCTAAAAAAAGCATAGTTTACGCACTTCTAACTCGTCGCAGTGTTTGCCTTCAACGCAGGAGCCCTGATAACGAGGAGCTGGGAGGAAGAAATCGAATCTTGTGGAAAGTTAGGCCTGGTCATAATAAGCGGTGAGAAGGAAACTGAGGAGAGAAGACTTGGACGCGACTTTGGAAGTAATTGCACGAACGTAATTTTAGAAGACGGCCTAAATGTAATTCCATGGGAGCAGTCGAGGGCCCTCGCATCAATAATAATGAATGAATAATAATAAAGAATCGACGGTATTCTCATAGCAATTATCATTGTCCTTTCTTTAGCATATCGATGTAAACCTGTTTCAAGAAAATGTCGCTCGCCTCCACCACCTGCTCACTCGCCTGCTCCTCCTTCTTCTTACTATCCTCCACCCACTCCGTCCCCGGTTTCCTCGCCTTGCTATAAACCCCTCCGACCTCGTCGATCCTCTTCGCCCCTTTGGAGGCAACGGGGACGTTGAAGTGAGACGGGATGATATCTGTTTTTAGGGACTCGACCAGACCTTCATAATTGACCAACCTCCCCAGTCCTCCGCTGTGCCTAGCGTTTTTTACGGCCGACTCGCACAGCGTTGACAGATGAGCGGCGCAGAACATTTCGTTGGTGGCTCGTTTAATGTTCTGACGGTGTCGCTTAAAAATCTCGACTACTTCCGAGTTCGGATTCGACTTCGCTTTTGCGCAATTAGGAGTTCCTCCACCTCTTGTCCCACCACCTGCTCCCTTCAAATGGCTCATCATAACCTGAACAGGCTCGCGGTAGACGAATATCCACGGTACTTGAGGGAACGCTGCGACGGGCAAAGCGACGAGTTAGAATGAAGTGGCGTTGATAGGGATACTGATAGCGGCCCCCTCAAAAAAATATCGACGCATTCCCAACTCAGCGCTTCCTGCCTCCCAAGTCTCTCACCTTTGAGGATGAGATCCATTGAAAGACTCATGATGCTCTGAAATTTGAAAAACGTCTTGGCTGCCTCGCCCCCTGGGCCCCGGGACATCAAATAAATAACATCCCTAATAGTATTGACCTTTCCAGTACGAACAGCGGTGGGGACAGGAGCGCTTTCCGAATAAACCCTATGATCGTCAGCTGCCACGGCAAGGGAGTTCGCAGCCAAAGTGGAGCCACATCGAGACTCGTGGAACACGAATCCCCGAGGAAGCGAGGAGCTGATAGAGTGCTCTTTGTCGTAATCGCGCGCGGCTCGCACGGCGTCGTCGAGTGGAATGTTGTAAGTGTTTGAGGAGGAGTCGCACTTCGAGACCTTTACAAGATCACGAAACATGGGGTAAGTCGAGGGATCCTGCGTGTGCTTGTCAAAATTCAGCGCGCAGAATGTGCCAGTGCCGGAGCCGGAGCCGGAGCCGGAGAGCTTGATTAGGTTCAGGTGGCCGGAGGCGACGAGCGAGAGGGGGTCCCGGGTTGTTGGTTCGCGAGAGTTATTGTTTTGCGGGTTGACTTTGACTTTGGATGTGTAGGTGTTTGGGTTCGAGTGGGTTGCTGTTTTAGACCCTGAAGGCGCAAGAAATTTAAGTGGGCTGATGTAGACGAGGATCAGCATCAGCGCGAAAACTACGCCGACGAAGTAGGGCAGGGTTGAGGAGTTGTTGGACTTTTTCATTCGGGTGCGATGGGGAGTTGAGTTGAGAGAAGTGTTTGGCTTTTCCTTCGTCGGACGAATCATGGTGTGTGGCTTCTGTGGCTAGGTGTTGTGCTACTGATATCGCCGTGTACCAATTTTTAGAGCTAAAATTGAACCAAGAGAGCCAAATTAGCTTCCCGACTCAGAAATTGATTTCCCAGAGAAATGTTATCTCAAGACTGAAGCATCTTTGTAGTCAGTGTTGGTCATGTTATTCAATTTGAGACCTCTCAACGAAGTTTTAACATTTTAAATTTTTCGAAAAAAGTCCATCTTGGGCTTTTAAAAAAATCAAAATTCATGATCAAAAGTGTTATAGACAAATTGAGCTCCATATTTAGAATACTAGAGATATTTAAACAGCTATGAGAACATTTTCTGGTCATATTGGAGCCTTTTCTATTCATTTTTTAGACCAACTTCAAATCACTCTTTTGTAATTTTTAATGGCATATTATTACTCTTACAAGTCTTAAAGTGAAGAATATGAGCAAAACTTATCAAGAAAATATTTAAAATATTCTGAAAACTGAAATCGCTCGAAAATCACGTTGTAGCGTAGCCTCGCAATTAGTCTTCACGTTACACGCCAATTAATCCAACTAATTCCACCAACAAGCTGTTACAATAACACCACCAACAAGCTATATATCCATTTTATAGATCAAACGACGAACTCGATTCTATCGAACTCGCAATGGCCTCCGAAGATCTTCGGACTCTGCGCCTCAGGCGTTTCGGCGGCGATGGCAACACAAGGAGCATACAGAAAGCGCATCCGCCGATAAACGAAAGCACGAACGATGACAGCGACGGCGACAGTGAACTTTCCGTCGAGGACATCTTCGCTGACGATTCCTGCTCAGTGCCAATTCATCTGCCGTCTTCCTCCTCCTCCTCTTCCACCCCGCTCTCCCCTCTGTCCCCTTTCTTCACAACCCCCACAACCCCCACAACCCCCGCACACCCCACCCCAAACTTTGAGGGACCCCCGACGTGCCGCATCTGCTTCATGGACAACTCTGATCCCGATTCTTCCAGCTCCGGTCCCCTCATTTCGCCATGTCACTGCAGAGGCACACAGAAGTACGTCCACCTAACGTGCCTGAACCACTGGCGACGGCAGAACCCCCTCGCCCTCAGACAATGTCAGACCTGCGGCTACCAGTACAACATCGCTAGGTCCAAGCTCAGCATCTTCATTTGTGACCCACATACAATCTACTCCGTCGCAGTCCTGCTCCTCTTTCTCGCCACGATCTCCCTGGGCGTCCTCTGCACCAAGATCACGAAGCAATTCAATCAGCACATGTACGCTAGCTCGTTCATCTATTCCCTGGCCCGGTACAATAGACGGAATTTCCACCCGTGGCTCCAAAACGACTTCTTTGACTCCTTCGTGGTTGGCTGCTTCATCATCGGAGCTTACTTTTGTCTGAGACACCTGCGTTCGCAGCTGTCTATAATTCTTGAGATGCGAGACGAGAGACAGCTCGGACTCTTCGCGCTCTGGTGTGCTTCCCTGGCCAACAATCCAGCCTTTGCGAGCCGCACCGCAATCATAATTGGAACTGCAATCGCTGCCAAGGAGATTCACACTCTTGTTGATAGCGAGGGCAAGGAACTGGCGCAGCGGATAGGCGAGAGAATCTTGGAGCCCGAACCGAGAGAGAGAGAGAGCTAATACACAGATATACAAGATAAAAAAATGTTTTTATACACAACTCTATCATCATTTTATACATTTCAGGCTTGCAAGACACTCATGACGTTCTTCTTGAGCGCCCCAACGCCCCCCTCCTCCAACAGTAAGCAGGACATATCCTTGCCCATGCTTGCCCCCAAACAACCCACAAACAAACACCAATCCTCCTTCCTTCGCTCTCTCAGCATAAACATAAGGTTGGCCGACTCGCCTACGGTCTTGGCACAGACTGCGTCCCTCACGTTGAACCTCGTCTTGTCCGTCATGAGCTGCCAGAGGCTCATCAGAACATCACCGAAAACGAATCTCCAGTAATCCTGGTAGTTGTCCGCGACGCCGCTGCTGCTGATCTTGGAGAAGAAGACGATCGTCGACCGAGCCGCCTCCTTAACGTGCAGCCCTGCGAGCATCAGTCTCATGACGTCAACTAGTCCGGCGATGTTTTGGCCCGAGAAGAGCACTCCGACGCAGTCGTTAGAGACGACGTGCTGCAAAAAGAGTACCTGCAGCTTCATGATCGATACCTGCGAATGATGAGTTAGAAGTTATGAGGACGTGCGAACTTGTCACCTCGCAACTCTACTCTATCTACTCGGCTCCTCACTCTCCTCACTCTCCTTACCTTCTCAACGTTCATCTGGTCCGCTGCACCCTCCTGTGGCGTCAGCTCTACGCAGTGCCTTAGAAAGGGAAGTACGACGCCATCGATTCCTGCCTCGAGCTTCTTCCCAAACTTGATCAGCAGAAGGTTCATGAGTTGAACCACCTGTGTCACGTCATCCTCGCAATTTCGAACGAGGGGCTCCAGCAGGCTGCTGACGCACGGCAGCACGGCGTCGCCCAAGATGGTGACCATCCGGTGAACGAGCATCATAACCTTACTCCTGATATTTTCAAAGGCCGGCAACGCGTGCAGGGACTCTATTGCCACCTGCAACGCCTCCAAGAATATTGCGCTCGTCGCCTCGGTCAAGTCGCCCTTGCTGTACCCCTTCGAAAGGTGCGCAATATTCGCCATCAGCATCGAAGCCAGCACGGCCTTCTGCTGAGGGTTGAACGCAAGGTTCGCCGCGTGGATTATCTCGCGGATCTTGGAAAGCTGAGGGACGGTGAAGGTGCTCAGACCGGACACGGCTGTCTCGGGAGAGGAGCAGAGGAGGAGGCCTGCAGATTCGAACAGGTAGTTGTGGTCGTCCAGTCCAAGAAGGCTATAATCAGCAGCAGCGTTGGTATTGATTATTTCTGTGGGGATGTTGTTGTTTTGTGTGAGGAAAAGGAAAGAAAATGCCTTCAAGCGTAACTCGGACGTATCTCTCAATTTTCTCAAGTTCAATTTTCCATGACGTCGATCCAGCGAAACATTATGGGGATAAGGGCGAGGAGAGGGTGACTCTCGACGCTTCAAATGTCGCTGGTAACGTGCAAAAAAGTCATGGGTGGCGCTGCGCTTCGCTCCCAGTTGCCGTTGGTGCTCACCTTGAACCATCGACAGCGCGCTGCAAATGATCCCGTTCCCTCCTCCTCCCTTCATCGTCTTGACGAACCTCAAGAGCAAATAGCAGCACCTCGACCTGATCCTTCTCCTCCCACCAGCAATGCCCCTGCCGATGCACTCGTAGACCCTCCCGATGAGCACACACTTCTTACTCTCATCCTTCATAGCTATCAAAACCTTCCCGTACCGCACCGCAATGTCCAAGTACAGGACGAGCAGCTCGTGGTTGGAGTGGAACCCGATGTCGCTCTCGAAGAGCGCCGTGACGATCTGGTCGAAGGTACCCCCGTTGCCTATCATCTTGGCCATTTTGCTGCTCAGCCCCTCCTGAAAGTGGAACACCAGCCTCAGCGCAGCCTCGGCGACCTCAAAATCGCTCTCGGAAAGCCTCCCAGGCAGACGACCCAACGTCGCACCGATCATCTGCACCGCCTGATCTGGCTGCCACCTCACAATCTTAGCATAAAGCTTCCTAACCTCCTGCCTGTAGACTTCCTCGTCGTCGTCTTCCTCCTCTACGTCGAGCCCCTCCTTTTCGAAGACGCTCACGAGCTCCTGCCCGTCTTTCTGGTTGAAATCGTAGTTGCGAGGGTACTGCATTTGCCTAAAAACGCAGCTGAGGATCGTCGCGAGGTAATCTGAAAACGGAGGCGTTGTGTCATCGGGCGTTAGAATCAAGGTGAATATATCACCTTCGCCTTCTCAGCTCCTCGTACATTTCCTCACCTTCAGCCCAAAAAACAACCGTAGCATCCTTACTTTTCCCCACTTGTTTTCCCAAACACATCGTCCACCTACTAATAACCCCCAAAACCTCCCAACTAACCTTAACCTCATCGTGCAAAAAACACCTGAACATCCACTCCATCCACCCGTTGATCATCTTCCCCGCCCCTGCACCTTCCTCGGTCTCGGCCATACCTATGAGCTGAATAGTAACACTAGCGGAAATAGCTGATATTCTACTACTCAATTCAACGTCTCTATTACCCTGCGGGGTGGTAGTAGCGCAGCGAACAATGTTAATATGCTTCATCGTCTTCAACTGTTGTACTATCTAAACCTCCATCGTGGGTGGTATTTCTCACCTTGACGACCTCCTCGAAAACTTGAATCAAGTTAAGCCCTTCAAGTACAGTTAGCTTCGCTGGGGCCGTCATGCCTTTGTTGACAATTTCAAGGATGCAGGACGAAGCCGAAAGGTTCAGAGGAAGATTAGACGGAGAACACAACGACGAGAATATGCAGTTCAGACATTTAGGGCTGTCAAGAGTCGCGGGTGGTGGATGGGAGGGGTTTGGAGGGGTTAGTCGGAATAGCTTGTCAGTCGCAGTGCCAGTCGGCACCTCACCTCATGACCAAATTAATATCAACCCAATTAATGTACATCCCAACAGTCTCCATAGCCTTATTCTCCCTCCCGTTCCCCCCCCCCCAATTCCTCTCCACGATCCCCACCAGTCCCTCCAGAACATCCTCCACATCCGTCGTCCTAGGGTTACTCTCCTCCCCAATACCCCTCATTCTATCCTTAACGTTCTCATCCCTCGAAAGACTCTCATCTGACCTCGAGCTGTTATCGTAATCGCACAACTCATGGACGAGCATGCTCAAGATCCTGCAGTATATGTCCTCCCTGATACCCGCGTCTGGGGTTGCATCTGGGGCCGCATCTGGGGTTGAGGCGGACGGTGAGGTGGAAGGGGAAGGAGACGTTATCAACGTTTTAAGGTAAGTGAATGCGTCAGGCCAATGGTTTGGGTAGGTGTACTTAATTATCAAAGCTATAAGGAGGCAGAAAGTGTTGAGAACATATACAGGAGTTTGGGAAGTTAAAGTGTCAAGGTACTGTAGGAGAATGGGTAGGGCATTGTGGATTGTGTTGTGGCTTGAAAGGGGGAGGAGAGGGAGGGAACGTGTCAAGGTTCGTAGGGCTAGGAAGTGGACGATTGGAGGGTCTGTGATACTACTACTACTACTACTACTACTACTACTACTACTACAGTCTGTAATATTATTAGATACAGTACTCTGTAACAAGTCGAGACAGAGGGGTATGGAAGTTGAAGGTGTCAAGTGAAGAGTAGAGAGGCATGATGTAGCTCTACTCTGATCGGTAGCATGATCGGTAGCATGATCGGTAGCATGATCGGTAGCATGAGAGGCACTCGTTGCTGACAGAGAGGCACTCGTTGTTGATTTATACTCTAATAGTATCAGCTCTCGTAGCTGTAGTAGAAACACGAACAAGTTTCAAATCACACACACACAGTGGTAGCGATAGCAGTGCGATAGTGCATGGTACCATGGTAGCAGTAAGTGTGTCGTGGAGTGAGCAGGCATGAGAGGCATAAAAAGGACATAAAAGCAGCAGCAGGGGCATATATATAGTGGAAGCATATTGTCGGAGTCGGAATGAAGCGTTATGGAAGCCCTTTTATGCTATTATGCAACATATGACGCACGCTACAATAATGTAAATGACGACTAACAGGACTGAACACGAAATAACTCACCTGTGAAGCGTTCATGTTAGTGAAATATTATTATTGAAGGCGGAAAACCTCCATACAATTCATTCCATGATCCCTTGGCCTCAAAATCATCCTGATTACCATCCTGATTCCAGCGAGAAAACAAAATAACAATTTATTGAGGGGACAGGCGATCCAAGCGTCAAAGAAACAGGCGAAGGCTCATACTCCATCGCCCCCTCCCCCCTTTCCTTCCCTTAATTTCCGATAAAATATTCCGTAACGTTTTAGTATCAAAAAGTGTGTCCCCTTTCGAAATCGAAAATCATATCGAAAACAACGCAGGTCCCATCCCACCCTCCCTTCAAACCGTACTAGAACACCGGTACTAGAGCGCCAATCGTAAATTTCAATTCTGCGGCCGATACAACATTCAAGAATATGGAGGACGATAGAGCTAGCGTCGCGTCTGATGTTACGGAGTCACCTCTTGATTCTCAAGACGGTGCCGATAGAGTTAAAGTAGGTGAGGGCGAGACAAGGAAACCGGAGCAAAACCCTAAAAACGTAATCAAGCAAACCGCACAGCAACAACGGCAAACCGACCATTCCTCCCTTCATAAAACGCCTGAAACAAGTAGAAACGAAAAAAAAACCAATCACTCACACTACCCCCCTCTCCTCAGCCGTCCGCGTCCGTCCCTTCACCTCCTCCGAGCTCGCCTCCAACACCAAATGCATAATCTCCATGTCCGAAAACTCCACCGACGTCCTCGATCCAACCTATTTCTCCGCCGACACCTCCTCCCTCGACCCTGACCATTACACTCGTCGTTTTAATTTCGATCATTCTTTCTGGTCGCATGTGAGGGACGATGAAGTTTATGCGAATCAGGAGAGTGTTTTTAATGCTTTAGGGGAGTTTCTTTTAGGGAACGCTTTGAGGGGTTATAACTGTAGTTTGTTCGCTTATGGTCAGACTGGTTCTGGTAAGACTTATACGATGTTGGGGATGGAGGGTGGTGATATTGGTCAGAGCGGTGGGGAGGAGATAGGGATAGTTCCGAGGTTGTGCCAGAGCCTTTTTGAGAGGGTTAAGGCGGGGATGCAGGCGGGGCTGCAGAAGAAGGTGAGGGGAGGAACGGGGGAGATGAAGGTAGGGATGGGGCGTTTATTCTGACGACGCGCTCACACCTGTTATACGCACACTTCGTCACGTTCGCACTTCTAGAATGAACCGAAGCCAAACAGCAAGGAGGACAAGGAGAATGAGGGGAGGCAGGTCAAGGAGCCGGTGGCGCAGGACGGGAGGTTGGTGAGGGCGGGAGTTGTCGTCAGCTTCTACGAGATTTACAACGAGGCCGTGAGGGACCTTTTCAAGGACACCAGCGGCAAGGTCAGCCACAACTTGAGGGTCAGGGAGGACCCCAAGACTGGAGTTTTCGTGGAGAACCTCACTAGCCACCCCGTCAAGACGTACAGCCAGGTCATGAACTTGCTGGAGCTTGGCAGCCAGGCGAGGACTACCGCTAGCACCAATATGAACGCTACGAGTTCGAGAAGTCACGCCGTTTTTACCCTCACGTTGAGGGCGGAGATTGAGGAGGTAAGAGGGCACACAAGCACCCGCACCCGCACCCGCACCCACACCCACACCCACCTACAACGAGAAATGTTCACGCTGACCTAACTCCCGTCGTCGCAGCCTGCCACGCCCGGGACCTTCCACGAGAGGACGAGTAAGATCAGTCTGGTTGATTTGGCCGGTAGCGAGAGGGCCAACAGGTGAGAAGCTGGAAATGTGTCACGCACACACACACACACTCACATTTCTAATTCATCACTTCGCTCTTCCGTTACAGCACCGGCGCCACGGCCGACAGACTCCGCGAGGCCGCCAACATCAACAAGTCCCTTTCAACGCTTGGAGACGTCATCAAGGCGCTCACGAAGAAGGGCCAGAACAACATCAAGGGGCAGAAGAATTTCGTCCCCTACAGGAACTCCAGTCTTACCTGGCTCCTGAAAGACTCCCTCGGCGGCAACAGCAAGACCGTCATGCTCGCTGCCATCTCACCCTCGGAGCACCATTACAACGAGACCATGTCGACACTGCGCTACGTCGAGAGGGCGAAACAGATCGTCAACAACGCCGTGGTCAACGACGGCGAGACCAACCCCATGGTTTTGCTCCTGAGGCAGGAGGTAAGATAGTATAGAGCTCTCGTTTAGATATCGACCGCCCAATTTAACACGGTAAAAAATATATGCACACTCGTCGCAGATCAACAGGCTCCGGGACGAACTCTTCAAGGTGGACGTGCGGTTCCAGGAGCAGGAGATGGTTTGGACCAACAGGGTCCAGGCACAGCAGCAAAAGTTCAGCGACAAGGAGAAAAGGTGAGAGCTGATATCCACGTACGAGCCTCGAGCGAAGCGAGTGCCGAGGCCGCTAGGTTCTATGTATATCTGTAGAACTGACTTCCCCAACCGACTGCATCGTCAACACTTTCGCCGTTTCTAACGTCACAAACACCTCGTTCGTCGCAGATTCGAGGAAATCGTCACCCGCTGCGTCACCGACAAGGAGACCGAGTCTGCCAGGCTCAAGAGTCAGATCGACCACGCCCTCAACGAGGTTTTGGACAAGGACGACCAACTCGCCGAGGTCGGAGAGACGCTGCAACAGGCTAGGGACGAGAGCGCAAAGTTCCAGGAAGAGTGCGAGAGGCTCAAGAACACTGTGACGGAGGTCGAGGCCGAGATGGAGAAGAAGGTGCAAGCTATGGAGGCGGAAATCGACAACGTCAAGAACTCAATGGGAAAGAAAGTGGAGGAAATCGAGGGAGAGGTGCACAGGGCCAGGAGGGACTCCCAGGCCATCGAGGCGAGGCTCTCGGAAAACCTTCAAATTACTCAGCAGGAGAAGGACAAGGAAGTCGCGACCAGAGAAGAGCAACTTCTGGGGCTGCAGAAAGACCTTGCCGAGGAGAAGAAACTGGTCGAGGGACTCGGGGACAGGGTGAAGGAGCAGGAGGGTCTGTTGGCAAGGCTGAAGGAGGACAGGAGCAAAGATCTAGAGGAGGCTGGGGTTGTACAGGCCGCCCTGAGGAAGGCGGAAGGACTGCTAGGAGAGGAAAGGGAGCTAGTTGTCGACTTGGAGGCCAAGATAAAGCGAGAGGCGGCGAAGAAGGGCGCCCTCGAGAAGAACCTCCAGGACCTGAATTTGGACGTCACCGAGCGGGAGGGGAAGGCTGCCGGAAGGATCGCCGAACTTCAGGTGGAGCTGGAGGACTCCCTAAAAGAGCACGGTGTGGAGGTGGCGAGGTTGCAGGGAGAAATGGCAGCGGCAATGAAGGAAGCGGAAGATAAACTGTCCACGGTGCAGAGTAAATTTGACGAGGCGGAGAGGAATTATGAAAGGGCTCTTCAAGACATTGCCAGGCTAGAGGAGTCCATGGGGGAGGGCAAGGAAGGCTACGAGATTAAAATTAGAGGATTGGAGGGAGAGCTGAGGCTCAAGGGTGAGGAGGTGGAAAGTAAGGAGGAGGAGCTGAAGAGTAAGGGCGAGGAGATGGACAAAGCTGTCGAATCGTTGAGCTCGGTGCTCAGGATTAAAGGCGAAGAGATGGACAGCACTGTCGAATCGCTAAACGCAGAACTTAAAGTCAAGAGTGAGGAGATGAACAGCACAGTTGAATCGCTAAACGCCGAGCTCAAGGCCAAAAGTGAGGAGATGGACAGCACAGTTGAATCTCTAAACGCCGAGCTCAAGGCCAAGGGCGAAGCGATGGACAGCACAGTTGAATCTCTAAACGCCAAACTCAAGGCCAAGGGCGAAGAGATGGACAGCACAGTTGAATCGCTAAACGCCGAGCTCACGGTTAAAAGTGAGGAGATGAAGAGCACTGTCGAATCGCTAAACGCCGAGCTCAAGGCCAAGGGTGAAGAGATGGACAGCACAGTTGAATCGCTAAACGCCGAGCTCAAGGCCAAAAGTGAGGAGATGGACAGCACAGTTGAATCGCTAAACGCCGAGCTCAAGGCCAAGGGTGAAGAGATGGACAGCACAGTTGAATCGCTAAACGCCGAGCTCACGGTTAAAAGTGAGGAGATGGACAGCACAGTTAAATCGCTAAACGCCGAGCTCAAGGCCAAGGGTGAAGAGATGGACAGCACAGTTGAATCGCTAAACGCCGAGCTCAAGGCCAAGGGTGAAGAGATGAACAGCACAGTTGAATCGCTAAACGCCGAGCTCACGGTTAAAAGTGAGGAGATGGACAGCACAGTTGAATCGCTAAACGCCGAGCTCAAGGCCAAGGGTGAGGAGATGGACAGCACAGTTGAATCGCTAAACGCCGAGCTCAAGGCCAAGGGTGAAGAGATGGACAGCACAGTTGAATCGCTAAACGCCGAGCTCAAGGCCAAGGGTGAAGAGATGAACAGCACAGTTGAATCGCTAAACGCCGAGCTCAAGGCCAAGGGTGAAGAGATGGACAAGACAGTCGAAGAGATGGGAAATGCGTTCACACAATTGGAGGCGAGGATGGACGAGAACAATGACTCGGCCGCCGACAAGCTTGGCTCCCTCCAACTAGATTTTGAGAAGGCGAAAGAGGAACACGCGACCGTGATCGAGGCCAAGGACGAGCTGCTGAAGCAGATCCAGAAGGAACTGCAGACCAACATCGAAACCACCAAGGAGAGGCTGGACCAGGAGAAGGAG
>BRXX01000332.1:3198-37249 GCA_030267905.1 Triparma verrucosa
GGGGGTGTTAGGAAGGGGTTAAAGGGAGGAGGAGCAGGTGAGAAGAAGTACAGTAGTACTGGTAGTACAGTAGTGTGGGTCCCGTCAGGAGTCACAGTCGCCTCACCTCATCAGGTTTGTTCCCTCCCCCTCCTCCTCCGAAGCTCTTTTTACTCTGGTTCCTATTGGCGCTATTGAACTTGGACTTGAAAAGATCCTCATTAGGGTTGCTCTTATCTCCTGAAGAAGAGGTTGAGTCCTTGGACGTCTTGCTCGACGATTTCCCCTTGGGTGCTCCACCGTTTTTAGGGTAGAACTTCTCGAAGCCTGCAAGAGAGTGAGTTGGGGTGGAGAGAGTTAGGTTACGAGTTAGGGTTGCTCTTATAGATTATACTGTATGATTGTCCTGCTGACACAGAGGGTGTATTGCTTCATGATTCACAAGAATGTGAAGTGTAGAGTGAAACGATCGATAGTATACAATATATTTAATATTCGATTGTTGTAACAGTAGCAGTAGCAGTAATAGTGAGTGTATTCGAGTGTGGGTGCGTGTGTGTCTCAATAATGCAGAAGGAAGGGGCAAATTTGTCGGCGGAGGTCTGCAAAAGATGGCTCATGCCTTTATATTGGCTGCAGCTACGGCTTTTTTAAAATAAGTATAGACTTAATACAGTTTTAACGTACCCTTGGGCACCTTAGCGCGCCAAACGTAGCTGGAAACAGTTCTAAACATGTTGAGAAAGTCAATCAAACTTTCATTGTGCTGGCTCAGCTTTTTGCAGAAATTCTGAAAAGCGACCTGAAAGGCGAACAATCACAAAAGTGAATCACAAAAGTGAATCACAAAAGTCTTCACTCTCGCTCAGTCGTCATATTAGTCGTCATTTTATAAGATTTATAATAAGTTGCTCTAGGAATATTTTATAATATTTAATCGTCGGGCGATAGTAGTTCAGAGTTAGGGTTGAAATATGGACTCCCTCCTAAGTAGCATAATCGACGATCGTCTCTTAACCCGTGAAACAGTCTTTCTAAACCATTCAATTACACAAATAGCTCAGAAGCATTCGATACTATTAAGGAACTTGAAGCAGCAACAGCTGAAGGAAGCGGATGTAGATCCCAAACAATTAAAACAATTACTAAATGATTTCATAGTAACCCTCCGCCTCTACTCCATCGAGATCTCCAAAGTCTCCACTCTCCGTTCCACAATCTCCTCAGAAATCCTCTCCCTCCAATCCAAGAGTACCTCCTACTCCACCCGCGGCCTTCAAGTAGAGTCGGACATAAAGTCCCTCCGTACATCCTTGCAGCAGGAGAGGAGTATTAGGAGGGAGAAGGAGGAGTATGAGGTTCTGGCGTCTGTTATTAATAAGGAAGGGGTGGGGGGGGGGACGATGGTGGAAGAGATTGAGAGGGGGAGGGCGGAGATTAAGGAGGTTGTTGATCAGAGGGAGGATTTGGATGAGGAGGTTAAGGAGAAGGAGAAGGCTTTTCAGCTTTTGTTGGGGGGGATATTCGATTTGAGGAGGATGTTGGGGGAGGAGCAGGGGGGGGAGGTTAAGGTTGAGGAAGGGAAGAAGGTGGAGGATTTCATGGAGACGGAGGAGGTGGAGGAGGAGGAGGAGGAGGAGGGGGAAGAAGGGGAGGAGGGGGAGGAAGGGGAAGAAGGGGAGGACATGAATACGAATTGATTTCGTTTTATCATCAAAATACAAATTTAATTTCAACACTGTCTCCTACACCATTCCATTAACTCTCCCGCCTCCCTCCAAATCCTCTCCTCGACATCTTCCTCCTTCTCCTCCTTAAATATCCCTTCCAAAACCTCGGCGCTCTCTGCGAATTCATCCCTCAAACTCAATTCCAGCCCTAAATTGAACCTACTTCTCCCCGAATCCCTCCCCCCCTTCACCCCGCACCTTCTCGTATTACTATGCAGCTCAACCGCCCTCCTAAAGCACTTCACCGCCTCCTCCCCCCTCCCCATCTCCTTATAAGTAAGTCCCAAATTATTCCAAGCCCTAGAATCGTTCCTCCCCAAATCGACGCCCCTCCTCCCCCTCTCCACCGCCTCCTCCCACTCCCCCCTCTCCGCTAACATCCTCCCCAGAATATTCTGACACTCCGCCTCTTCAACCTCCCTCAAAACCTCCATACTCTCCTCAATCCTCCCCTCATTCTTCAACTCCATCCCCTTCCTCTTCCTCTCCAACCTCTCCTCCGTCCTCTCATCCGTAAAAAACATAACTAACACCCATCTAACACCCTCCTTCACCTCCCCCCCCGCATGCCTTTCCCCACTAAAATGTCCCACACCTTCCCCCCTCTCCCCCTCCACTCTCTCCCCCACCCCGTCAAAAAACGTCCCCCCACCTTCGAAGTCATCCCGCTCATTAAGTAATATATTAACCGTTACATAACTCGCGTCAACATGTAAAGGTTGTCCGTGTCCTTTATTATATTTAATGATTAAACCGTCTTTTAGAGTTAATGAGGGGAGGTAGTATTCGGATAATGATAAGGAGAGGGAGGAGGGGAGGGTGGAAATGTGTAATTCTGATTGACCTGATTGTAAGGAATATCGGGTACCTTTGGGTTCAGTTTTTGAGAGGAAGGTTTTGGAGGAGAACGATATTATATCGTTACATATACTAATAGGTAAATAATTTTTATACCGTGTTATATTCGTAGTTCTAAGCCTCTCTATAATCTCCGAACCTTTCGATGAAGAATGTAAATCTGACACTTTAACTTTCCCTGTAATCGCTAAATCATCCCACTCCTTATTATCCCTAATATAAGAATTACCATACTCATACAATTTATTCAAAGATATACCACCACCATCTAGTTCAAACAATTCACCAACTGAAGGAAATTTTAACACGTTAGACATACCTAACAAATCTATTACACCGATTGGAATGAAGAGTTTCCCGTCGAGTTTACTGTTATTACCGGTGTTAATGAAAAGCTCGGCTGTGACGTTCCAAGTTGTAGATGTAAGAGAGTTGTAAGAGGTTGACATTGAGAGTGTACCGAAGGTGTTGCTTAGATTTTTTTGGTATGACATTGAAGGAGGTTGAGGGTCGATTATTGAGCAAGGGGAAAGTGAAGAACTTTGGAAGTTGTAAGTTTGGGAGATTGAGGGGGAACCGTTTGTGCCGAATTGGATTATTGAGAGGGAGGAAGTGTTTATTACGCGGTGGAAGTAGTTGGAATCGTAGTAACCGTTGAAGGCGAGGTTGTAGACGCGGTCGACCCAGGAAGGGGCAAGATCCCTGAAGAGGGTAGCAGTAAAGGGGCCGTACTGCGTCGGGAAAGTTAGGGAGAAGGAAGACGGAGCGGGAAGTTGCATCGAGGGGTTGCAGGGATTTTTTAATAATGCGAGCTGAGCATCTGAATATGCATCTGAATATGCATCTGAATATGCATCCGATAATGGTTTAGACTCAGCAGACAGCGGCAGGGAAGCTAGCTTCGAAGGTCGAGGTCTAATGACCAATGACATGACCAATGATATGACCAATGACATGGTTACGAATGTTACTGGTCCGCTGTAGAGGATCATGTCTCCAGGTTGCTGGTCGGCTTAGAGGGAGCTATGTCGGAGATTTAGTATTTGGAATAAATCGTATGTACGATACTTTTTTGTGAATATTATAAAAGTCCTGCGGTAAGGAATGAAGAAGTTGTAAATATTTAATTAATATTGCCAGTTTAGTGACGTTGTCGCGACGTTTGGCTCTTGAGGAGGAAAACATTATTTCTCTGGAAAGAAATCGTCTTGGTTGTGCACCTAAACGTGTGATGCTTTCCGCCAACCTTGGACCTCAGCATGTAGCCCGATCTGCAGTCGACCCATACTTGTATACGTCATCATCAGATATAGATTTAGTCTTAAAATGTGTGAATTCATCAGACATTGTAACGAGATTCGATGGTCGATCCCAATATGAGATAAGGTAAGGCAGTAGTGGCTCTAGCCATCTTAAATGCCCCCTTTATTACTATTATAATCTAAATCGTCGTGTTCCGCGTCGTGTTTGTGCTTCATATAGGTCTAGAAACATTTCATTGGCAAGAGATGAGGGCATCAGCACTTCCACTGTTACGATACAAAGTCCCAATAGGTAAGAAACTGCAAGCGACTGACTACTGCAAGCTACAGTATTAGAATACAGTATTCTAACTCGTTGCTCCGCTCCTCTTCCTCCGCTCCTCGGCTCGCTTCGCTTCGCTAACTGCTCCTTGTTTGGCTCTGTTTGCAGCACATCTCCAAATACAACCAAGGTGCAGTGCACTATTTCTTCCCAAATAGTACCGACCAATGGCTCAAATGGTCGTCTGACGATTAATGCCTCCTTTGCTAATGGTCCCCAACTCAATCCTCCTCCTATAGCTACGCTGCACCACTTGACGACTATCCTTACTTCCCTCTCTACTCACCTCCTGAACCCCACCTCCCTCTCAATAATAAAGAGCACCCACTCAGGTTCCTCCTCCCAAGGCTACGCCTACAACCTGACCGCGAAAATAGTTGTCCTCTCCTCCTCCTGCGGCTCCCTCCTCGACTGCGCCGCCACCTCCCTCGTCTCCTCCCTCCGAATCTACCCCCTCCCCTCCCTAAAAATAACCCCCTCCGGCCTCCCCCTCCTCCTCCCCTCAACCCAAAAACCCCCCACCCTCCTCCCAATCCAACACACCCCAATATCCTTAACCTACTCCCTCTTCCCAACCCCTTTACTCGACCCAACCTCCCTCGAAGAAACTTCCTCAGAAGGTTTCATAACCGTCATGAGTAATTCCTTCGGTGAAGTATGTCTAGTAGATTTTCAGGGTAAACTAAACAGCTCGAAATTAGCCGACATCGTGAGGGACGCAGTTGAGAGGTCAAAGCCTCTCGGTATGTGTATGGAGGATACGGTTTCTGAGTTTTTAAAGGATTGGGAGGTTAAGCTTGAGAGGTCTAAGCTTAAATCTAACGAGATCGGAGAGGGTGAAGGTGTTGCGGAAGACGTTGTTAGAGATGTTGAGCAGGAGGAGTATAGGAAGATGGCGCTTTCTTATTCGTTGAGTCATGTGGCGGCGAAGATTACTAGTAAGGAGGAGACGGGGAAGAAGAGGAAGAAGGGGAGGTTGGAGGAGGAGATGATTAAGTATTTGAATGAAGGGGGGAAGAGGTGAGAGAGAGAGAAATTCGTGATGAGAGGAAAGCTACGAACAACGACCTATATTCTAACATCGCCATCCATGCTTTTTTTTCTTTAAATCTCAGTGACAGCGACGAAGAAGACGTAGTAATGATGGAAGGCACGAAAGACTCCGACGTTAAAACTGATGAAGTGACGCCAGGAAATGTGCTCGAGGTCGTTGATGGTGGAGGTGGGGAACGCGTTGAGATGGAAAATGTTAGGAAGAATAAAATTCAAGAACCGGAGTCAGGTGAGTCTCTTTTTTAACATGCTGGAGGATGGGAAGACGTCGAACGCACGATTACAGGTCGCTGGAGGTTTTGTTTTGTTTTTAAGTCTGACCACTCTTCACTATTTGTTCGCTCGGTATTATTTTCCGCAGACTCTGATTCCGATTCTTCGGTCGATCTAGCAGCAGCCGTTAAGAAGAAGAAGAAGGCGAAGAAATCCAAAAAGTAAAAACAAAAAAATTTCGTCAGTCAGAAACATCCATCAACTTTCTCCTCAAGCTTTCATTCTCCTTCTCCAACCCTATACACCTCTCCGTAATTTCCTGAAATTTTACAGCGTACTTGGTCCTAATCTCCTCCTTCTCAATCCTAACCTTCTCCAAATACTTCCTCAATTTCTCGCAAACCTTGACAGTTTCAATGCTCTCCTTCTCAGATATATTCTTAGCGCCTTCGAGCATGTCGCCCCACTTCTGGAGAGCGCGGATCTTCACCTCGAGGGAGACGAGGTCGGAGGCCATCTTGGAGTTCTTAGAGATGGAGATTGAGAGGTCGCGAGATGACTTGCCCAGCTGCGCTGTTAAAAGGTTCTTCTCGGCTAGCGTTTTTGAGATGAATTTTTCGGCCTCTTCTTTTTTCTTCATGTGTTCTATTGCGTGGGATTTTGCTATTGTGCATTGGTGTTGCGCGATGGATTTTTCTTGGACTGCTAGGTTTTTTGAGTCGTAAGATTGGAGGAGGGTGGCGTTCATTTTGTGGAGGCGGGATTCGAGGAGCGTTTGACGGGAGAGGGATTTGTTGAGGAGGTCAGTTAGTTCGGAGATGGTTTGGGATTTTTGGAGGTTGGTTTGTCGGGCGGATTCGACGTTTGATTGCGCTTTTTCATTATTTTTTGCATAAGGGAGGGGATAGAAAAAGGGGTTAGAAAGAGAAAGTTCACAACACACAGACAAAACACATTTACCTTCGTCGATCAACTTCGCGGCGGCTAAGAACTTAACGTCTACCAGCCTCCCTCCTGACGAAGTGTAGTTCTTAGGAGGAGAAGCTCTACGCTGCACCAGACGAGCTACACCTCTAGAAGATGTCGTATAAGTGTGGGTTGTTGGAGAGCGTATAAGTGTGGAAGTAGAAGTCGTCGTAGAGTGGTTCAATAGAGAGAGAGTTTCTGGGGTTGCCGGAGGACTAGGACTTGACATCATTGAGTAATTCTGTCAAATTTGTAATAGTGTTAGCCATCTGTGGCCCATCTTATTCACCCATCACCCCACCCCACCCCATCCCCCCACCACCCCTTCCTCACCTTGCCCTGCCTTGCCAGCGAGCTTGGAGATTTGTAGGGTGACTCTGGCGGGATGTCGGAGAACGCCGTTGAAAATATGGACGTGGACTGAGAAGTCATTGTCTATTATTCTACTATTATCTGCTGCTTACTGCCTGCCTGCGTGAACTTGTATTCCTACATGTATGTGAAAAGAGGGTGAGACGGCCTGAACTGCTCTCACTGTCCCATAAACTCAGTACCGACGCCCGCGCGTGAGCAAACTCCAATCGCGAACTTTATACACAGGGTATTTCCCCAGATAAACTCCGCTCCCCGCACCCTCGTTCCCTCACCGTGAGTCTCTCAAAATTCTTCTCCAACTTTTTTGGGATTTTGGCAACTAAGTCAAGCCAAGAAATCTTTAGCCATGGCGAAGATGGAAGAACTTAAGCGTTTCGTCGCCTCGAATTCGGGAAGCAGCAACCTGATGCTGGATCGCATGGGCATCACGACAGAAGCTCTAGAGGAATTGATCCCTTTCATTGCTCAAAGGCTTCAAAATCTAAACTCACTAGCGCTCAAGAATAACAGGTAAGTTCCGTGTTCGTCGCTGATTTCGTTGGTCGGAGACCCCACGTCCCTCCTCTTTCGACTCCCCGCGCTTTCTTAAGACACTCAACTCGGCCGCTAACCCTCCCCCGCCCTCCTCCCCTGGAACTATAACCGCCTCCGTCAAACCAGGCTGACCAAACTTCCCCAGAACCTGTCGCTCCTCACTTCTCTGTCCTCCCTGACGCTCACCAGTAATCCCCTTACCAACATAGTTGACTGTTGCGGGGTGCTAGGTGAAGTGCAAAGTTTGAGGAGTTTGAGCGTCACCATAGATGAGGAGGAAGGTGCGCTTACACCCACAACCCCTCACTTTGCACCCCCTCGCTTCACCTTCTCACCCTATACCTAACTAACTAAACTCGCTTTGCTTTGCCACCGCAGCCGTCGCCGTTCCACTACTCGTTCCGCAGCTCAACTTCCTCAATGGAAATAACGTTGGGACGCCGGGCCGCCGCAAAAGTCAGCCAAACCCTCATCGAAAGTCCCAACCCTTGCAGGGAAGACCGGGCCAGGGCAACACGACCTCTGACATCGACCTTGAGAAAATCTCGGGCTTGTACAACGACGTGAAAATGCTATACAGTAACGGCCAAATTTTGAGCCCAGCCGACGATAGGAGAATGACCATTGCCTTCGATAAGCATGTCGATGCTGTTACGAACCGTCTGAAGGAGAGGCGGAACAAATTGGAGGAAAGTTACGAGCGTAGGACGGAGGGGCTGATGGCAAAGCATGGCATGTACGACATTTGTTTTCAGGAGGTGAGGGTCAGGCGCGGCTCTTGTATCGCTAAAAACCGACGTACAACAACTAACACCCCTTTCCTTCTCGCCAATCTTCTCGTTTCCTCAGGTTCTGGCCTACAGTGAGACAATTTCTCCTCCACTCTCTGCGGTGCTGAAGAAAATCAGGAGCATTCACACGGGTTTGTTCCAGCTAGTGCCGGAAATTGTCAAGGACACTGTTGAGGCGACAGGGGTGAGGGGAGAAGAGAGGGTGGAAGAGCTGTTGGAAGAGGTGAGAAGCTAGGGGGAACGAAGCGACGATCCAGATCTAGGCTTTTCTAACTAGTCCCTTCACTCGTTGCAGCTTGAAGAAACGAGGTTAGAGCTCGAGAGGAGTGAGGACGAGACTGGTCAGCTGTTGGAGGCTGCCGAAATGCTCGAGAGCGAGGCGAAGGTGAGAGGCGCTCGTTCTTGTGCATTTATTTATATACAAGAAAAAGCTAACCCCGTTGCAACCACAGGTGAATCAGTCCGAGATGATGAAACTCCGCAAGCAGCTCCGCAAGCTGACGACGGAGAACGAGGGCTTGAGGTCGGAGTTGAGCGGAATGGGCGCCGTTAAGAAGGCGGTGGTGATCGGGGGACGAAACTACCCTAACACTATAAGGCAAGATGACGACAATAACAACTCCATGCTGGCGCTTCCGCCGCCACCCGTCCGGGAAGAAAAGAAGGAGGATAACAACACGTCCATGCAAAATACTCAGATCGTGGAGCAAGAGCCTTCGATTAGAAATCTGACGCTTAAGCAGCTCCTCGCGTTCGTCGACGAGCTCTACGCGAGTAAGGAGAAATACGACAAAAAGTGCGCCGCGTCGAAACTTCCGAGGGAGACGATGGAGCAGCACATGTACACGTTCCTGAACCAGCGGTACGGGCTCAGGAGCCTCATAGTAGAAAATGCGAGCGCAGTCATCAAGGCCGTGAACTCCTTCCACCAGCAGGAGAACACGGTCGCTGTGTTCGGAAAGATTCTCAGGAACGAGATCGACGAAGAGTTCAGGTGAGGATTGATGAGGGCGAAGGATGAGATAACGCAAATCTAACGAGAAGTGAAAAATGTCACGTAGGTTCGTTCAGAAGCAGCTTAAGGACACCGTCATGGATCTCCTCCGGGTCCACCTCAAGGCCAAGCACGTCCGCAAGCCTGACGACTTCATCCACTCCCTCGCCGAAAACATCGAGCAGGGTGTCATCAACGTGGAGGAGTGGACGGACATCATACAGTACATGTACAACGAAGACGACGCGATGGCGCTGGGAGTCATGCTCAAAGATGCGGCGAGGAAGTACAACGGGCAGAGGATCAAGGAGGCGAAGGAGGCGGCGAAGAAGCAGCCCAGGGTAAAGGCTGGGATCGATCAGGACTTGAACGGCAAGATGCCTTACGCCGACTTTTTGAAGGTGCTTCTCGACTTCCAGCTTCTCGGTCACGATCGTTTCCTGACCAAATTCAGGGACCGGTTCTACGAGGTCGACAAGGACAACAACGGAATCATTAACGAAGAAGAGTTCAGGGTGCTCTGCGGCGTCATCGGCAAGCTGACGGGCAAGGGCAAAAACGCCAAGGTGGTGCGGTCCGAAGCGGACATGCGAAGCCTGCTAGAAACGGCGGACCCCCACAACAACAACCACATTACGTTCTCCGAGGCGGTGGCGTGCCTGAGCGGAGACATCGTGGAGATGGTCGTAGACATGCACAGCAGGCAACAGAGGCTGAAGGAGATCAACATCAAGAGGGAGCAGAAAGGCTTTAAGAAAATTCAGCAGGGATTAGCTCCTTAAAAAACATTATTTCATTGTAAAATCTCTAGCGTTTAATTTTTCTATACTGATTTATCTTTTGTTTGGCCTCGGCGTTGGCAGCAGCAGCGGTAGCTCTTTTGATCATTTTCAGCTCGTAAGTGTCCAAATCCGTTGATCTCACGACCGCTGCGGAAGTCTGTTTGTCCTTACTTTCGTAAATATCGTCACTGAAAGTCCCAGACTCTACAGCCCATACGATGATACACATGAGGAGCAGGAGACCCCCGACGACTATATTGATGGGGTTCCACTTTGAGTTCAATTTTATCCTGTAACCCCAGACGGCGTCGGGCGTCGTCACGATAATGTCCGCTTGTCCGTCTTCGTCAAAATCGACAACCACCGGCGTTTCAGTAATCGTCTGCGGCAACCTGAGTCTTCCAACCTCCTTTCCGTTGTGCTTACTAATCAACACTACGTCCGTCTCTCCCGTGACCATGATGAAGCTCTTATCAAACTCTGTGATCCTCTTGATTTTAGGATTCTGGTCGTTTTCTTTGTGCCATGCGGCGCCTCTGGCGCTCACCCAACTCTTCTTGCGCTTTTCGACGCGAGACACAATTCCGTGCAACGTCGCCGTGAAGATGGATGCATTTTCCACGTAGATGTAAGAGTCGTCGGGTTGGGCATTTTTCTGGGTTTTTGAGCCGGCGCTAGACTGTGCGATCGACACATTGAAGAGGGCGGTGGGGGGATTGTGGGCCGTCTTCACGTCGAGGAGCCCTTTGCTGTCAATAGTTATAAGCTCCGGCGTGCCGTCGGAGTTCAGGTCGGAGTAGACGAAGGAGGGGTTGGAGGAGGGTGGGGGGACGGGCAGGGGGAGGTGCGTCAATCTTCTGCCGGTCTTCATGGCAAAGACTGCCAGCCCTGAGTCCAAATGCAGTATCGCAACGTTCGGGTGTTTGGAGGTGGCAGGGAGGCTGCCCGCCTTTCTCTTTCTCTTCTTGTTGCGCATTTCCCTCTTTTTCGCTATAATATCCTCCTTCTCAAAATGGCCAAGGGCCAAGGGGGGGGCTGGGTTGGGCAAGGACTCCGCCAACGACGACTTGTACTTTTCAGGCAACGACCAGACCGAAGAGGCCGGAAGGATTCTAGTGCGATCGTCGTTCAGGTCGATCAGGTGGAGCGGTTTGGAGGTGGAGGCGTAGAGAATTCTGCCGCTCTCCGCGATTGCTGTGAGGATGTGGAACTTTTTGCGTTCCGTAGGTTCGGGGGCGGGGGACTCAGAGGACTCATCGTCCGACTCCTCTTCCTTCCCGCAAAGCTCAGCGTCCACAGTTGCAGCGACCAAAAACACGTTCTCGTTCCTGCGCTCCCATTCCGAGGCGGCCTCGAGAAGGTCTTCTTGTTTTATGCCCTGCGATGGGGCGGGGTTAGTTTTTTGTAGCATGGAAGGTAGTGTTGTGTGTCTGTGTATGAGACTGGAGTGAAGAGACACGTCCTCACCTCTAGCCTGGGCAAGAATTGAACTCCGAAGTCAGAAAAGGCGAACCTGGGGACGCAGCCTCGACTGCTCTCCTTAGGCTGGTGGTCCCAGAAGCCGTCGACGTCCATCTCCTTGAGGTCGAACTGGAACGCCGGGGAGAGCAGGACAGGTCTTGACCTGAGGTTGCTAAACGCAGAGAGGAAATCGGTGGAGCCTCCGACATTGCAAAACGACACCACTCCGAGAGGGTCGATTTCCACAACGTAGTCCGTCCCGGCTACTGCGTAATAGCCCTCGGTCGTCCCCTTGATGACGCCCAGCTGCCGGTCTGAGGCCTCCTCGCTCAAGTATATCATCTGGTCGGAACTGTAATCCGCACGAATGTCGTACATGGAAACGTAAGACTCCAGAGAACCGCCGCGCCGCGCTATCACGTACCCGGGCGATTTCGCAGTTCTCGGTACGTAGGTGGGGGTGGACGAGTCGTACGCGTGGTCCACCTCCGCATTGCGCAGGTAAAATGCCTTGTGAAATGTAAATGCAAGGGATGAAGGAGATTGCGGAGAGGAGGTGGAGGTGGAGGGGAACAGGCTCGGCGGGTTGAGCGCGACCAAGGCGAGAGCCACGCAAATCAGGTCGCGCCAGCGAATCGAGACCGTGGGTTTCTGCCTCATTGAGTTTTTTTGGTTTTCGTTCGGCGGTCAAGACTGAGACTTTGATAGTTTTACTGAGATTCACGCACTTAAGCTAGAGCGCTGATAACTTATGAGCCACGAAAATTCTAAACGGGTGCTGGGAGAAACCCGACGTCAATTAAGCCACGCGAAGTTGGTTTTTCGAGCGATTTCAATTTTAGGCTATCTCAAGTATTTTCTTGATTAGTTTTGGTCATATTATTCACTTTGAGACCTCTAATAGGAATATAATGCCATTGAAGAGGACAAAAAAGGATTTAAAGATAATCCAAAAAAGTGATCTGAATAAGTTCCAAATTGGCTCAAAAGTGTTCTTATAGGTAATCAAAGACACGCAAATTTGCAAATATGGAACTCATTTTGTCTATAACGCTTTTTATCATCTTGAATCCATTTTTAAATTTGGCAATTTTGGGCTTTTCTTTAAAAATTTTACATTAAAATTCGTTGAGAGGTCTCAAAATGATTAATATACCAAAATATACCACAAAAATACCTGTGTCTTGAGTTATATTTCTCTGGAAAAATCTGATCTCATTCATTTTTCTACCGCTGTGAACGTCTGCCTGCATCCACTGTGGATCTTACAGCCCTCGAAGAATTTTACTCCCGGCCCTGGTGTGGTGCAGCGGGTCAAATAAAATAAAATTTCTGATCCCACGCTGTCCCACAAACGATGTCTTCTGATGAGGAGAGCTTCGTGATTGTTACTCCGAACCCACAAGGGTCATTTGACGAGGAGGAAGACGACCAAAGCAATCCCGAGCTAGATTACTCGATGGTCTCTGAGACCCTGACAGAGAGCGAGGTGGAACCCTCTGATGACGAGACAGAACATATCGTTCTCTCTCCTGCTCTGAGTCGAAGCATGGCAAAGCAGGCGCGCAAGTTCGCCCCCCGCGGGTCCGGCGCCGCCCCCCGCGATTTTCTCCACCCGCAGCTGTCCCGCCACAAGCAGCTGTCCGCGATGAAGCGTTCTGCCTCTGCTCCGTGCCGTGTCCCCCTCACCCTGCCCCCTCGAGCTCCTCGGCGCGCCTTCATGTCTCCTGTTCCGGACAACAGTGATTCCGAGGCCTCGGAAGCCTCCAATGTTTCTGAGGTCTCCGAGACTTCGATGCCCGCCCCGTACACACCCGGCGCGCTGTCGTACAATCCCAACGATGACGACTCTCCCCAGACAGCAATGTTACGGAACCGGGTGGATCGGATACGCGCGCTGAAATTGGACGGGAAGATTGTATCGTACGTCGACCGGCGGGCCCGTCGCGGCAAGAGCATCGTGGAAAAGTTGTCGAAGGATCAGGAGGCCCTGAAGCTGTTTGCGAAGGGCGGTGTTTTCACCTCCACCTCCACCTCCACCTCCACCTCCCCTGTCCCCCCCTCCCCCTCGCAATCCCTCACAGTCGAGCAGAGGCTTCAAAAGATCCCCGCCAACTTGCTCGGCGTCGTTCGCCGCTTGGTCTCAACTCCGTCGGCTGACCAGTGGGAGAAGATCGAAGAGTACATGGCTGCCGTGTTCTCGCTCCCCTCCTCAACCCTTTCCTCCTCTTCCTCCTCCTCTGATACGCCTGCTCTTCCTCTTCCCAGCCCCCCGTTCGGCATCGCAACAACGGTCTGCACCACCCAAAGCGCGCGCACAAAGTTGTCTTTCCTCTACCCTCCCAAAGGTGCCAAGGACACCGACGCCTTCGTGAGAATATTCATCCATGCTCTGTCTCATTTTCATGGTTTGAATTCTCGGAGTTATGTGCACAAGAAGAAGAAGTTGAAAGTTTTGGACGTAACTGCCCCCCCAGAGCATCAATTTACCCCGTCTTTCCTGAAAACGATCGTCAACGAGCAGATAATAGAAGAAAGAAATTAAATTGAAGCAAAACTAACTGTTCTTTTTCGTGAGCCCTGTCCGCCCTGCTCCCCCTGCCCCCCCCCCGACACGCTCTGCCCCCCCAACC
Source organism: Triparma verrucosa (assembly GCA_030267905.1). Taxonomy (NCBI): domain Eukaryota; class Bolidophyceae; order Parmales; family Triparmaceae; genus Triparma; species Triparma verrucosa. Next base: position 17,152 of record BRXX01000332.1, read on the forward strand.
AACCCACTCCCCCCCTCATCGCTCGCGCTATCAACGTCCTCCTTGATAAAAGAGTCCTCCTCTTCGTCCAGCTCGTCCTCCTTCTTCAATGCAGCTGCCAGCGCTGCAGCTGACCCTCCAGCCGCCCCCCCATTGCCCCTAAATCTATTGTTGAAGGTTTTGTTCGTGGGCGCACTGAGTGGCCTCACGGCCCTGCTCGCACCGCTGTTGTAGGCAGCCGAGGAAATGATGGTCTTGCCGTCCTCCCCCTTCTCCCCCTTCGTCTTCCCTCCCGCCGCCACGTCGATCACTAGACTTCCGTTGTCCTTCATGGCCTGTTTCAGCAGGTAGTAGCACGTGTTGATGCCGTTGTGCGTCTTGTGCAGGACGTTGTGAATGATGGTTTCTGTGACGAGCGAACGCTAACTGTTAGTTACATTATGTCGAGATCGTCTTCGATCGTCTTCTTCGCCCCTCATAACCCCCCCCTCCAAACTCCCCCCCTAACACCCACACCACACCAGAAACAGAACCACTTACCTCGCCTGACACCAAACTCATCCATGGCCTTAATCACAGAATCGTTCAAATCGTTCTTTGCATTTTTGCTGATCAAAATCTCGGAGCACCCAGGGTCGCACTGCCACCCGTTCATTCTGTCTCCAATCTTGCCCCCCTTGCCGTTGTGGACCCACGGGTGGTTCTTAGCCTGCCCGACCGTGTAACGTTTCCTGGGGTCCATCTGAAGCAGGTTGTGAATCAAGTCCTTCAAGCTGTGCGACAGACTGTCCGGAACCCTAAAACTTCCTTTCATGATCTTCTTGTACAAATCGGGGTAAGACTTGGCGCTGAAGGGAAAGCAGCCGCAGACCAGCGCGTAAAGCACCACGCCGAGAGACCACGCATCGACGGGCTTGCCCTCGTACTCTATTCTCCTCACTATCTCGGGAGCCATGTACGAAGGCGTGCCGCAGAAGACCTTCAAAGCCTTCTTATCTTTGCTGAAGACCGAGAACCCAAAGTCAATTAGTTTAGAATTTCCGTCCTTGTCAAGCAGGACATTTTCCAACTTCACGTCGCGATGGATGATCTCTACCTCGTGCATGTAGTCGAGGGCCACGCAGATTTGATGAAAAATCTTTCGAGCCTCCTCCTCCGGCAGCCTTCGCCTCCTCTTCACGTAGCTGCACAAGTTACCAGCACTTACGAACTCCATGATCAGGTGAATGCGCTTGGGGCTCTCTAACGTCTCAAAGAGGCGGATGAGCCTAGGGTGGTTTAGTTTCTCCATAACTCGGATCTCCTGTTGAACCCTCCTCAAATGGCTGGCGTCTTTCATCTTGCTCTTCTCGTACGTCTTTATGGCAATTGCTTGGCCCGTGAGCTTGTGCCACGCCAGGCGCACCTTGGCAAAGCTCCCCACCCCCACGACCTTTCCGATCGTGTAGAACTCAGTGGTCGAGCGCCCCTTCAAATTTCCGCTTGACATGATGTTCTGCAAGTACTGGAGCTCGGCCCCGGAGCAGAACTTGTGTGATAAATCTGTCAGGTTACTGGCAGCGGACTTCTGCACGATGGCGTGCTCCTTGGCGGTCGACCCCGCTGAGACCGCCGCCGCCGTCGTCTCCTCGGCCTTCACATTCGACTTGTTCACCTCTCCATTCACAATATTTTCCCCACCGCCATTCTCCTTGTCCGTGTCCTTAGCAGCGCTATCTTGTGCCACCTGCTGGGCCGACGCTGCGGCTTTCCTCTTGCTATCCTGGATGATCATTTCTGGTGTCCTGAAATTTCTGTGCGCGATTCTCTGTGATACCGTCACTGCGCCGGCGGACTGAGGCCTAGTACGGGTGCTCGAAGGCGGTGCTGCAGTCACAGTGACCTAAAAACAAGAATTTTTGTAGTGTAAGAAATAATTGTCGTCCTCGATATTCACATTCTCTCCCTCACCTTTTCCTTTGCCTCCTTCTCCTTCCCCTTACCCCCCGCACTGCCGCTGCTACTGTAGCCCCCCTGCTGAACCTGGTGGTAAGTCTGCTGGTAGTAATTGGTGTGACCCCCACCGCTGCCCGAGGCTTTGGTGTATTTGTAGCCCGACGAGTCTCTGGAAGAGGACCGAACCGCGCTTGCACTGCTGGGCCTAGAGTAGACGACCCTGTCGCCCCCACCGTCGTTGCCTCCATCGCCCCTACCGCCACTCCGACCGGCGGAAGCGGAGCTGGGTCGCGAGTGCCCCCTCTTCTGCGAAGAAGGTGTCCTGTTGCTCACTCCCATCCTGTACTGTGCTCTACTGTAATTGTGTGAAATGGTCACCCTGCTCGCGCTAGACGAGCTCTGCGGCCTGTTACCAACCTTCTGCTGGCTGCTGTGGTATAGGTGTGAAGCAGGCTGCGAGGAGTGTTTGTGTCTGTGTTCGCGTTTGCTCGGGTTGTTAGCACAGCACGCAGCACACACAACAATAACAGCAGCAACACGTAAAATAAAATACGATTGCACTCACCCGCTCGACGAAGTGGGCTTGGGGACCAGCGCCGCGCCAGAACGATCTGTACCCTCCGACACCGCAGTTCTCTCTGTTCGTCTTGTCTCGGTACTATTCTCCTTGTTCAGGTCCTTCCCGATCCCTGACCCGCCCTTCTTGTCCGGATTATGTGCAATCCCAACCTTCCTAGATTTGCTAGTATCCAGCTTATCCCGAAGATACTGGAAAGGGCTGCGAAATCCGACGATTTACCTCTGAGTTAGCACAAACACAAATACAAACAGTAATTCTCACGTGTCCTTACCTCATGCCCAATTTTGTCTTGCTGCTATAGGTGTGCTTCGTTACGACCTTGTAGGGCATCATCTTGTTGATATTCGTCGTGCCTTGATGGTCCTGCGTCGCGAAAATTAATTCGGAAAGGGAGTTTGTGTCAGCTACAAAACACCTTCGCTCGGGCATTGTTGAAACAACAACAGTAGCCAAAAAATCTTCCCACCGGTCGATCGAGGGGCACTTATAGTCCAACTTACCTTCTTTCCGCGACTAGACGAGCGCCCACGAGTGGGAGCACTTCCCGGACGCATATTGATTGATTATCGAGATATATTCGTTAAAGCAAAAAGCCAAAAAAGCCCTCCTGGACACTTGCTGCTGAGGGAGCCCATCGCCAAGTTTTCCCCATGAATAAAACCGGACACGGGGACACCTCTCTCGTTCAGGCCTACGATGAGCTTAAGGCGGAAAAAATACACATACAAGCAACCCTTTCAGATCGATGCCACCGGCTGGTTCTGGAAAGCGATGAGAAAGATGGTGAGGTCGCGGTTTGTGCGCTTCACGTGCCGTCAACAGGAGCAGCCCGCAATAAGGACACACACACACACACATCCTCCCTCGATTCTCACCGCATACCCGTCATTTGACTGCTTTTCCACAGTGTTAATCGAGGACTTGAAGAATCGCATCTCCCACATGAGACGAGACAACCAGAAGAACAAGCTCCTGTGCGAGGTCGACGACTGGAAAGAATTGGTTACATCTCTTCAACTAGACCGAGATTCGATGAGCCAGGATATAGTCCGATTGCAGAGCTTGCTTGATGAGGTGAGAGGTCCCCAGGGGATAATTTCAACATAACCTAGTAAGGCGGAGTTCACTATCTCACAGAATCCAAAACTCGACATGTCAGGCAAAAAAACAGAAAACAAGCGTGCACATCGAAGCACAGCAAATGGCGAGAGGAAGTGGGCAAGCAGGGCACGATCCGCCTCTCACGGCGAGGAACACGGCCAGTGCGTATCCTTCTCATGGCACTTCGTGCATCATGAAAATACTACTTGCGGTGCAGGATTGCGCGACAACAATGTTCATAGGCCTAACTATGCTGAAAGCAGGCCCCCCGAAATTCAAAGTAGACGCCGAAGAGGACACTGTAATGATAATATAATAAAGACAAATTTGTTTGAATAATGAAAGCAGATATTGTACAGGTTTGTGTTGGTTGCATGAAGATTCGTATTTAATTTGAGCTGGCTGTAGGATATGTTTATCCAGTGAAGCCGCGATAGAAACTCATTGATGTGAAAATACTGAAGAGAAGCTCTGTGTGGCGGTGCGGTGGTTAGATTAGTGCATTTTAGAGTGTGTTTGTGTCTTATCCCTCCCCCCCCCGTCCAACCCCCTTACACCCCCCTTCCCCCTCTCTTTCTCACCTAAGCTCACGAATACTAATGCGATGGTGTTGAGAATGATGTCGATCCTCATCACGTACGTCTGAATGGTCAAGAAGAAGGAGAAACCGACGATCATGGGAATGCTCAGGGCAATACTCCAAATCAAGGGCGGGATCTGCTCCGTCTTATTCCCTCGGCTCGCCAACATGAGCCTGGAGTTCTCGATGAAAGCCATCAGTACGAGCATGGCCAGCTCCCACTCAAAAGCTGCGTAAGGGAAGTGAAAGTGGAAACCCTTGTAGATGTAAAGGGCGAAGTTGATCATGAACCAGGCAAGGGAGAACCATTGGTTGAAGAAGAGGAGGATTTGGAGAGGCAGAGAGGAGAGCTGAGGAGGAGAAACGGGTAGAACGGAGGGAAGTTGCGGTGACGGGGCGCGAATGAATTGCGGGTTAGTGAAATTGACCGAAAATTTTAAGCATGAACCGCCCGAACCTCTCCTGCTGTTTCATCCTGGCCATGGGAGTCAACATTGTGGCACGCGCAGAGGGTGGAAATAGGGACGGTCCATAGTGCTCCGATGAAAACCCCCCAATATTACCCGCCGCGCCCTTTCCAAGCCGCACCCTCAACAGCACCCCTCCCGCTTTCAATGCGCTCATTTCAAAGTTGTGGGTTACAACAACAAGCTCAGAACTTATCTATCGGGGTCCGCTGGTCGCGAACGGACCGTCATACTCACGATTGTTTTACCGTAGTCCTCCATATTTAAAGTGGCGCGGGGTTAGAGGGGCGGGTAATATCAAGGTAAACTGAACTGTTGTAATGCTTTCACTTTTTTTTGACAAATCAGAGGCATATCGTAAAAAGACTATTCCACAATGGTAAAAGAACGCCAAGCTCCAGCGCGTTGGCGATCCCCGATATCCGCCCCAACACCCCTCGTTCGCTGATAGCTCAGTCCACCCCGTCGTTTATTTCACGATTTTGGCTTTGAGCTGTTGAGCCCAACCCCCATCCCGCATTCCATCCAATGGTGCATTTTGTCCCAACTCCGCCCGGCCTAGTGCGCAAAATTCGTCGGAGACGCAACTTCTAACCCCAACTTACCCCCCCACCCAGGACATTTCGTTGGTCAGCACTAAGCTTGGTCCCAGCGGCTTCACCCTCTCCCCAGAGGAGGCAAGCGGCTTGGAGGTTGCCATGATTCAGAGGCAGATGGAGGGTGAGTTCGTTGGGGGCTTGGGCCGGTGCGTGAATTCGGTAGGAGCGACATCGTACTAACTCATGCATGCAGAGAAATTGGACAGCAAGCTGAAATTCTGGGGAAAGCTGATTGGAGAGGAGCAGGTGAGCGAGCTGCCATCGGGACGGTGAATGTGTTGGAAGATTTGCCTCCTGCAGAGAGCCACAAGCACCTCGCTGTTCTGTTTGTGCCGCGGTCACCCCCTCCGTACTATTGTCCTCGTTCTACTTTCGTTCTCTGCTGTTACTAGACCCCTTTCACTCCCCCATCCCAATCCAACCCCACTAACCTGCCCCTCCCCACCACTCCCTCCCCACAAACAACAGGACTACCTCCTCGCTTACTCCCTCACTCCCGCCTTTGGCTTCCCCTCCAAGAAATTCTACTTCTGCACAACGGCCAACTTCACCCTGAAGCAGCTCCCTGAGCTCAGCGAGGAGTACATCACAAAATCAAAGGGCGTCACAGGCCGCTTCCGTGGCGACCCCTCCTTCCCCCTTGAGGAGCCCCCCGAGGACGCCCCTGAGGCCGAAGAAGGAGTAGAGGTCGAGAGCTTCCGCGAGATCCACCGCCTCGCGTTCACAGTTGCTACAATTGACCACGACGTTGCGGTGGTCCCCGTTGGAGCCTTCATCGCTGACGCTGCCAAGCAGGTCATCCCCAACAAGGCCTACAGTGGGCTCAGCTATGGAGCCGCCGGCGCCCTTCGTTCGTACTGCCACTTCCGTCCCGCCGAGTCTCCCCTCGCGGTCGCCTCGTTAGAAAAGCCCGGCCTCGCCCGCCCCGGAGACATCTTCGATGCCATCGAGGATGACAAGCCCACCGGAACCTGGAGCGTGACATACGACAGCAGCAACACCACCGCGTGCGTCAAGAGTTTCTACTGGCCCGGTTACTTTTTCTTCCAGACTGTCGGGGCCGCTGAGTACGGGGGCGTTTACTTCGGGAACGGAATGCCTAACAAGGAACTTGCCTTCGGCCTGTAAGTGAATCACAGGGGACTTAAGGATGTGACTTGTTTTGGCCCAACGAACGAAGACGAATGAGCGGCCGATCGATTAAAATTTGTACCACAAAAAGAAAATTATAAAAACAAACTTGCTTTTCTTTTCCTTTTTGCCTTTCTTCTCGATCCAATCATGGAAGGGCAAAGAGAGCGAGCTAAGAGTGAGGGCGGCGGGGAAATCTTATGTTCCTGGTAAACCCATGCATCGAACTAGCTCGAGAGCCCCCCTGCTTTCTTCAGAAGTCGACCAGACCGCCCGATTCTTCAGATCCGCTTGCCATAAAGAAAAGAGGAAAAGAGCGAAACCTATTTGCTTTCTCAAGACCTGAATTATTCACACGTCCACTTGGCACTTGTAAAACTACAACTTGATGATTGTTCGTAGATTATACTTGCACATCCGCAAATTTCAATGTCGTTAACGTCGCTTGGCATTTTTCCAATTCAAGCCAATTATCAACACAAACATAGGGGTTGGGATCAATTCAATTCATTCAAATCACATTAACTCTATATCACCAAATTTCAATAATGGCTAGTTTAACAGTCTCTGAACGCATGCGAGGACGGTAAGTAGCCCTCACAGGACTCGCTCAGCACCCACAACGGGGCTGAGGCGGCGTAAATTGTGCACATTGGGATTTTTAGGCCGGGTTCGGTGGGCGGTCAAAGTCATTGTTTGCAGCCCCAATTATGCAATACTGCGCCGACGAATCAGATTATCGTGGAGATCACGCGGCGCATTGTGTAGTATAGAACAAGTCTTGTAGCCCTCTGCGCGGTGGTTTGCGCTCAAAATCACATATGGTCTCAAAACTATTTCGAAGCGGGAACCCGCTTTTGGCCCCTAAACCTGTCTTCCTGCCCTTCTCGCCGGACGCGCGCCAACCGTCCCCCGGTACCCTTCTTCTAAATGTACCTACTCGCCATTGAGATATCACCAAACTTTCCAACGACCCGTGAAACACATGCTTCCCACTTGTTTTTCTCCTCTCCCAATCTCACCTCCCCCCCCACTCCCGGTGCCTTCCCCCACCCTTCCCCCATCGACAGGCGTACCGGTGTCCAGGTCAAGCCCGTCAGCAACCGCGATGGCGCCGGTCTGGAGGACGTCGATGACTTCTGGGACGCCGAAACTGTTGGCGGCCGCAGCACCGTCGCCCCCTCCATGACCTCCGTCCGCACTCCCCAGCGCAAGACGGCCTCCGTCGGTTCCGCCTCCCCCGCGATCAGCACCCCTGGCTTTGACTTCGACGTGAGCGACAACGAGAACCAGAAGACCCCCACTCGCAGCAGGAAGAGTGTCGGCAGGAAGTCAATTGCCGCCTCCGTCGGCGGCCTCAGCGAGGTTGAGACCCCTGAGAGTGGCGGAAACTTTGACGTCGCCGAGCCCCTCTCCGACATCAGCATGAATAAGCCCGCATCCCGCTCCAAGAGGATGTCCATGAGCATGGGCGGCCTCTCCGACGCCGAGTCCGTCACCAACTTTGAGACTGGTGACGCTGACTACAGTGAGGCCGAGAGCAGTGTCGCCCCCGACACCCCGCTCGAGGTCAAGAAGGCCCGCGCCAAGGCCAAGGAGGACAACAGGAAGAAGGCCCAGGCCAAGAAGAGGGAGACCGAGAGGAAGAAGGCCGAGAAGCGCGCATTCAGGCAGAACAACCCCGACTACCAGGACCTCGATGACGAGGAGTTCATCCCCAAGGTTGGCGAGGAGGGAGCCCAGATGACCTTCACCATGATCAACGCCCACAACACCGTCACCGATAACGAGCAGTCCCCCCCGGACGGCGAGGTCCGCAGGTCCAAGAGGGCCAAGTTCGCCCCCCTCAAGTTCTGGAAGAACGAGAAGCTCGTCGTCAAACCCGACGTTGACCTCGACGACGAGGACGTCTTGGATTCCGGCAAGACCTCCCTCACCAAGATCGTCGGAGTCCTCCACGCTCTTCCCACCCCTCAGAAGAAGAAGCGCTCCAACCGCGGAGGAGGAGGCCGCAAGGGACCCAAGTCTCTTCCCAAATTCAACGAGGCCGAGCTCAACGAAGCCTACACTTACTCCGCGGAGGACAAGGCCATCGTCTGGGACGAGGCCGAGGGAGAGTACAAGAACTCCAAGATCATCTCATACGCTAGCTCAATGACCGCCACCGCCCTTCCCATCACCGCCGAGCGCGAGGCTGGAAAGGAGGCCGTCGGACTCGCCGCTCAGGCCTTCAACATCAACCAGGCCACCGAGGACGTCCCTGGATGGATCTCTGGACACGTCATCCTCCCCGCCGAGGGAATCAAGGACGCCGAGGGCGTCGGTATGTGCTCCCAGGTCTTCTTCGTCTCCGAGTGCCAACCCAAGGCCTTCGAGGTCGCCATCGGAGCTCCTGAGGAGACTGTCTTCAACCCCGCCACCGCCCAAAGGTTCCTCCTCTCCGCCGGCGACTTCTTCCACGTGCCGCCCAACAACATCTACAGGGTCGAGAACCACTCCACCGAGGCCGAATGCAAGCTCTTCTGGACCATCATCAGGCCCATGCAAACCAAGGACGAGGACGAGGCATAAAAGAGTTTGGACGAGAACGAAAAAATATGATTGGAAAGGGGGACGACGGTGCAGACACAAGGCTCTGTGCTTGGAGACCGGACGGTTGATCTGTATAATAGGGAGGAGAAGGAAGTTGCGGCTTACTTGCGCATGGTTAAGGAAAGAAAATTACATTTGAAGAAAAAAAATTGCCTTCGTGTATGGCCTGTGTCTCTTCTCCTTTTTTTATTTTAGCCCTCGGACCTCAAACCCACCGCCGCCGCATTCCCGCAGATCAAAGTCGCCGCGCTCGACCGCGCTCGCCCAGCGCAGAGTCGCAGCAAAGCCTCCGAAAGAGTAGAAGTGCACGCCGCGGAACAGGCAGCTCGGGGTCCCCGCACGCGAGTCCGGGACGCCGGTTTGTTGTAGTAGTAGTTGGTGCTCGGCCACGCCTGCGATCACGCGGTCGGGTGTCGCAGGAAAAGTGGGGGAGCTGCTGCTGCTGCTATTGTTACTTTTACTGTTCGTGAGCTGGTGCAGGGCGGAGGCACCGACGCCGCTGATTTTGGCGAAGCGGAGAAGGTCGGGGAGCTTCGCGGGTCCGGCGACGCCGACGCGTATGGACGGCAGTGGCAGCAGTGATGAGGGCGTATTGGTTTTGGCCTGGAGTGCAGTCTGGAGGCGTCGACGCAGTGTTTGCTCCCAGGCCACGATAGGTGCCGCATCGAAGCAGAACTGCGTCTCGAAGTGGAGCGAGGCGGGGGGAGCGGCGGGGTCGGGGGCTGTCATTATTGCTCCATCGGCTTCTTCCAGGGCACTCCACCACCACTGTGCCTTGCGCAACGCCGCTTTCTCCAGCGCTGCGGCGGGCACGGTGGGGTGGCCCTCGGGGTGGCCTGCCACGGCTACGCTCCGAAACCCGTGGTCGTCAATCAGCCCGCTGCCCAAGAGCTGCATTGCCTCGTGCAGCGCGCCGTCCTTGGTGGGAGTAGTCGGGTCCGTCGATCCCGCGAGGGCGAGCACATCTTCCACCCCGACCATCCGCAGCCGAGCGAGGTGCTCGTCGATCCTTTGCAAGGAGGGGAACGCCCGCACGGGAACGTGGGCCACGGGCCTTAGCCCCGCCGCCCACAGGCGCCGGCAAGTGTCGATGCACTCGCCATGGTCCGCACCAGGCAGGCTGGCAACATTCACACGGGTACCGTGGCGGAGGCCCGGCAAATTCTCAAAGCTTGGTAGCCGCGCCGCCTGACTGGGCGTTACTTCGACGGAGAAGTCCTGCATGAAGCGAACGATGGCCTCCTTTCTGCAGGCACTGCTCAAATGGCCGCTCATTCTCCATTACGCTGGTCTGAAGTTGACTTGGGAGTGCTAAAAAACTCAAGAGTCAAGCACTGCGTCTCTTTCCACAAACCACCACTTCAAGCCACACACAAACACACACAAACCACAATCGTATTATCACCGAAACCTTAATTTCAACCGCCGCGAGGGCATGCGGGCTTCCCTCCTTCTCTTTTTGCTTGCGCTTTCCTCTGCAACCGTCGATGGACTTTTGCAGCCTCCCAGCTGCCTCTCCGCCGCCCGTGCAAGAGGATTAGCACCCGGATCGCAGTGCACTGCACTATCTTCATCGGGAGACGACGACGACGACATTGAAATAGAAGTCGATACGTCGCAGTTTCAGCGAGGCTCAAAGGCGAAGCAGTTTTCGCTCAAGAGCAGGTCTCCAGGCACCAATAGGAAGTCGCTCGGGTCGGGGAAGGCATCGGGATCGACGACGGTTCACGTGTGTACCAATTGCGGCGCTGAGAGCGTGAAATGGATGGGGAAATGTGGAACTTGTAATAGCTGGGGGACGTTGGTTGAGGAGGAGGTGAGGTGATGTGACGTGTTGAGGGCGAAATGCGGGCGTGAAATTAGTTGACGCTGCGTCAAGGCCATCCTCTAAATTCGACTTCTAATCGCAAACCACGCATACCTTCCTTTCGGCTCGTTGCAGGTTCGGAGGGACGTAGAGTCTGCAGCCGGGAAACCGTCGCAGTTCACTTTCAACCCGGACAATAGCGACGGGGCGTGGCTCGAGAGGTCGGCAGGCTCCCGGCCCAAGTCGCTGTCCACGCTCACCTCGACAAAGACTGAGCGGATCAACCTCGAGAACTCCGAGCTGAATACGGTCTTCGGTGGAGGCTTGACGGTTGGCTCGCTGACGCTCCTCGCCGGAAACCCGGGAGTGGGAAAGAGCACTCTGTTGATGCAGCTGTGCGATGACGTAGCGGGGAGGGGAAAGGTCCTCTACGTCACGGGCGAGGAGAACGAGAACCAGATCCACGACCGGGTCCGAAGGCTTGAGCTCGACAACGTGCATAATATCGAGGTGTGGGCTGAGAACGACGGCGATTTGGTTGCCGGTTGTGTAGTGGACCCAAGGCCAGACATCGGGATGGGACCTGACGCTTCCAAAACTAGGTACGAACTAGTCGTGATCGACTCGATGCAGACCATGGTATGCTCCGACGGAGTGAGCAAAAGCACGGGGAGTTACGCCACGGGGAGCGTGACTATGGTCAGGAGCGTGGCGAACCTGATGATGAGGCTGTCAAAGGGCACCGGAACTCCCATCATACTGGTCGGGCATGTCACCAAGAGCAACAGCGTCGCTGGGCCGCGTACCGTGGAACACATGGTTGACACGATATTGATATTGGAGAGTGGTGAGAACGACGTCAGGGTGGTAAGGGTGAACAAGAATAGGTTCGGAAATGCCGACGAAGTTGGGGTTTTTCAAATGACAAATGGAGGAGACAATGGTAGGAAGGGCGGGATGCTGGTGCCTGTGACAGACGCCTCGAGAATGTTCATGAACAGCAGGAACGACGAGATGGATATCGACGGCTGTGCTACCGTCGTCGCTGTCGAGGGGAGCAGGTGCATCACCGTAGAAGTGCAAGCCTTGGTGGTTTTTAGCGCAGGGAATGGAGGGGGGAAGAGGGTCGTCGACGGCGTCTCGAACCAAAGGGTGCAGATGATCCTTGCTGTGCTGGACAAACGCTACGGAATAAGGTTCTCCAAGAGGGACGTATACGTCAACGTTGTGGGAGGGCTGAAACTCAGCGGGTACGGGAGCCAGGCGGCGGGGGGCGGCAGCGACCTTGCCGTCGCTGTAGCCCTTGTCTCCAGCCTGACAGGCATTCCAGTCAGGGCTGACACCGCCTTTGTCGGGGAGGTCGGCCTAGCCGGCGAAATGAGGAGCGTCAGGGGACTCGAGCGTCGGGTGGCGGAGGCGAAGAGGATGGGTTTCAACAGGGTGATTGTGCCGAGCAAGTTCGCAAACACCAAGAAGGGCGGCTACGTCGACAATAAATTCTCAGGTATACAAGTGATTGGCTGCGGAAGCCTCCTAGACGCGGTTAATGGTGGTTTAGTTGAGGACGTAGGCCAAAACATGCGTTGGAAAAAGAAAAAAGCTGGAGGAGGGAGAGAGAGCGGGATGGAGAACGGAACGGGTTTCCCCCAAAGAATGAAGGACTTAGCTCTAGAGGAGGAGCAGGAGGAGGACGATTTGGGTATTATAGAGGACGATGAGTTTGACGACGAACATGATGATGAGGAGGAATGGGGATGAAGAAGAAAAACTTTCTGATAATTATCTCTGTTTTTTTTCATTTCATCTCAGCCTTGTTTCGTGTCCGGCTGTGGTGTTATTCTAAACCACTCCTTGATTGCAACAAATCCCTTAGGGAACATTGCCCCAGCAGCAGTAGCGCTGATGTCGTTCCTCACGAATACGTCCTCTCCCTGCATCCAATTTGCCGGAGTCGCCACAGAATGAAATAGTGTAAGCTGGAGCGTGTCAATGACCCTGAGCACCTCGTAAAAGTTTCTGCCCGTTGTGCTCGGATATTGGCTGATGAACCGTATCCGCTTGTCCAAATCTATCAATACAATCAGCCCAGCGTTGATGACGGACTTTGCGGCATTCCCCACCGTTCCGGGCCTCACCAGACCATACACCTTAGAAACGGCCCCGTCAACATCTGCAAAGAGGGGAAAGGTTATCTTGCAGTCCTGTAATTCTTCGACCTCATCTATCCATCGTCGGTGGTTGCCCTTGGTGTCTACCGATAGAGCAAACAATTTCACATTACGAGCTGGGCATTGTGGGGGGGATTGAGGCGAGTTAGAGAATCGGAGAGGAGGAAGGGATGACGCGAACGTCACGTCGAATTTCTTACGAACCGGCGGACTACTCGTATTTGTATTTGAAGCTCACCTTCAAACTCCTCTTGCAACTTCGCAATCGCTCCAAGCTCAGTTGTCGCCACTGCCTCAAAATCATGCGGGAAGGTAACCAGCATGGAGAACTGCCCATCAAGAACCTCATGTAAAGTGATCATGCCCAAATGACTGTCGCAGGTGAAATTGGGCGCTTCATCGCCAACTTGTAGCGGCGCACCCGTGTACAAGTCTTCCTCTTCACTAGCCATTGTCTGTGGAGAGGGAGGGTGGGGGAGGTTTGGAGGTTAGGGTAGGAAGCTTTAAATTTGATAGATAGTATAAGGACGGTTTCGGGATGGTTGGTCAGTGGACAGGAACAGGAAGGGTGGGTATTGAGAACGGCAAGCAGGGCAGGGAGGACGTAGGAAACGGAGTTCGGGAGGTTACCAACTTTTTTCACAGGAACTTGTTTGAGCAAGTTTGGGGATGATTCATGAAATGCTTCTTTTAAAAGATAAGCAAAAATAATTAACAATAATTAACACATAATAAAACAATAACCATGATGACCTTTTTGCCGTTCTCGGATTTTGCTCAGAGTGCTTCCGTCCTCGACATGAGACGATTGCAGAACCAGCGGACCGAGGCTCGATTTGTGCTGGCGTGGATTGACCACACGGAAGGCGGTGTGGGCGATCTTTCGGCTTACGGTGCCGCGAGGATGTGGGTTGGATTCCGCGACGCGTTGGCCTTGTACTACAATGCTATGCTCGATGAGTACGAGCGGCGCGGCAAAAAGAACGGGCCGACTCTTCCGAAGGCGACAGCGTCAGAATGCACGGAGATGCCGCCGTGGCTCGGCGACGAGCGGTTCCACGCATCCCATCGCGCGGTACTGCTTGCCAAGGATCACTCCTACTACTCGCAATTTGGCTGGGCTGAGGACCACAGCACGCCAGATTGGGGCAAATCGTGGGAATATTTGTACCCGACACAACTTGATGGTGGTATGTGGGGGCTCTACCCTCAATCCAAGTACAAGAAACGCGAAGCTGTTGCCATCTGTCACAAAACAGATCTCATCGCCGTTGACAAGGGTTCGGAGGCTTTTTGTGATGCTACCCGCCTGCGTCGGAAGCGGAAGCGGCCGTCCGCCGAGAGCACTCCCGAAAAATGCGAGCCGTCCGCCGCCGCTGAGACGAACGAAATACGCAAGTCTCGGCGGACACCGCGAGTGCGGCGGTAAGCGCGCACGAATTAAATTAACGTAGGGGGCATAGAAAGTATATATTTTGTCTCTAAAAAACATGTTGAAGAACCTTCTATTTCATCGACTTCACTCTCGACTCTAAAGCCATCCCCATCGTCCACTCCACCTCCTCCCCCCCTATCTCCAGCACGAACTCGACGTCCCTCCCGTCCCCGTCGAAGCCGTAGCCGTCCCGAAGCAGCGTGTGGATGTAAACAGTCTCCAAACACCTGTGAGGGAACCCATCGAACCGAGTCCACTTATGAGCCGTACCCCTGACGGGCTCAAGCTGCGAGGGGTGGGGCCGAGGAGCGAAGCGACGAGTTAGAACAGTAGGCAGTCTAAACCCTCGATTATTCAGCTTGCGCTTGTGTTTCCCCCTCTCACCTCCTCCCAATTCCTCCCGCAGAAATCCTTCACCGCCTCCCTCATATCATTAGGGCTAGGGTTAGGCCAGTTCTGGACGAACCTCTCCCCTCCCTTGGACATCGACCTAAGGCAGTCGCTCGCGAAAAAGTAAAGGCTCATGGCTAGGAATTTTCCCCGGATCTTAGGATGTTCTATACCGTCGATGTTTATTTTAGATGAGGTTGAGTGGGCGGAGACAGGGTCGAGGACGGAGAGGATTAGGGAACGGCATTTCTCGGAGGAACCTGTGCCTGTTAATGTGCGACCGCCCCAGGTTACGGACCAGCCGACGAAGGCGCAGGGGTTGGAATCTGAGTTTGAGGAGACTATTTTATCCCATACTTTCTGGAAGAGTTTTAGACGGGGCGGGGTGGGGGGAGAGGGTTGGCGTGGGGTGAGGGGGTGGTGTAAGGATAATCGTCGGCGCGGGGGGGGAGGGGGGCTCCACGTCCCGAAACAAACGTTTTTCCCCTCCTCTCACCTCTCTCAACGTGTCCCCCCCGAATCCTAGATAGCTGTGAATAAATAGTCCCTCCTCCCTAATCTCCTCCGCCCCCTCAGGATCGAACGTAATCTGCGTACTGCTCCCCCCCATATCCAAACTCCCGACCATCCCCTCCCCTCCAATCCTCCTCATATCCTCATCTATAATCCCCAAAAGATAATTAGACGAAAGCAGCGAATAATAACCTTCCTCCCTCCCCGACAACGTCGATATATTAAGTATAGGGTAAGGAAAAGGACTCCCCAAACCCTCCCTCAACGACTCGTATATCTCCTCAGACTGTTCATTCGATATCAAACGCATCCCCGCCGTAGCGAGTATCTTAACAGGCGTCATCGACCTCCGGCTCGCAGGAACAATGCTCTGTATTTTATTGAATAGCTTGACGTATTGTTGTTGGGGGGTTTTGTATTTGTTCTTTTTTGTGTAATCGTTTGACTCGTCTCGGGTGAAGGTGAAGGCGTTGAGGCCGGGGGAGATTTTAGCGGAACCGATGCGGGAGAAGGGGGAGGAGGTGTAGATGAAGAGCCGGGAGCCGGTTGAGCCGGCGTCGATTATTATTGAGTATTGAGGGTTGGGGGAGATGTAGGTGGAGTAGATGTAGGAGAGGAGGATTGGGAGGACGAGGAGGAGGGTTATTTGGTAAGGAGAGAGCATGACAACGTGACGTGACAAGATCTTGAGTGGCCACTGCTACTATACTGCTACTGTTGGAATGTGCTATCGATACGACGTTAGATACGACGTTAGAGGTCACTTAGTTTTTTGCAGAGCTGGACGTGTCGTTTTGAGGTGTGTGTGTGCAGGTCCTTCAGCAGCAGGATTTCGGCCCGGAACCTGCGCTCTTATGCGGAAGGGTTAGGATTGGAGTTTAGCGGAGCGGTCGGAACCTCGAGAACTCCATCCGCCACCATGCTGGGGGGAAGGGCTGCAGAGGAGATCATCTTTGGCGAGGAGATCGTCTTTGGCTATCACGACCGGGGCCAGCATGGATCTAGAGCAGGCGACCGACGCTGGCCCGCCAGTGCATGGCTGACTACGGGATGGCGGACTTCCTCGAGATCCAGTCGCTTTAGATCCAGGGCATAGAGAGCGACTGGAAGCGCGAGAAAGTGAACCGCTACGGTTGGCGTAACGGTTGGATGCCCAGCTCGGCTCCCACCTCTTCATATCGTCACAGTTTTGAGTGTCTCAGTTTTGAGCGTCTCAGTTTTGAGCGTATACGATGAACGTTCGTAGTACGTTCAGCTTAGCCCCTCATATAGTGCTTACGTGTGCTAACGGTTGTTTGGCGATTTAAAGCGTTTGCCTTGAGAAAGGACCTTACCTACCTTTTTACGACCTATTTACGATGGGCCACCTATGGAGGGTATTCAATTTATTTCAAGATTAAGACGAGCAATGGCGACTATAATTACACACACACACACACACACACACACACACACACACAGACACACAGATTGGTTGACTCGAAATGACTTCGACAAACAAACAATACGATTGCGAGTTGTTATGTTTGCCAGTGTTATGTTTGCCAGCCAAATTTATCAATCAATCTCACATCATTCGTCAATATCTTCACTTCTACGCTACAACTTTCAAAATTATATAATTAAATGCCTACTACTAGAAGATCTAAGTCACCTGCCAAGAAGGCTAACCCTAGCCCCGCTCGTAAGGTCACTAAATCAACTACTGAAGGTGCCAAAAAGGAGACGAGAACGACTGGAGATGGTAAGTGAAGGACAGGAGCCCTAACAGGCCAACCAATGCGAATTTGCGCACAAACTACTGAAGCACAATAACGCTATGACGGTCTGAGATCGAAGGAAGTTCAAAAAGGGGTGGTAGCGCACGTTGATATGCCGAGGATGTCCTCCTTCATCTGCGTACTGTCTGGCGCCGCTGCAACAGCAGGTTGCAACAGCAGGTTGCAGTTGTCCTGAGCGCCAGAGGATGCAGAGCCGAGCTGACAGCTCACAATGCTTTGACGGCATCGAACTACTTCAAGCGCTCAAGAAGGGGCGCAAACCACAATTAAGCGACACCCCAACCTCTTCTTTAACCCCCAACCAACACCTGTTCCCCCACCTACATACGCACCTACGCAGTCTTCCTCTACGTCCCCCAACTCGTAGGCTACTCCCGCGTCATCTCCACCCTCCTCTCCATGTACTACATGACCCTCTCCCTAACCACCGGCTCCCACTACATCCTCGCCATAAACCTCTACCTCTTCTCCTTCATCGGCGACCTCTTCGACGGCATGGCAGCCCGTAAATTCAATCAGTCCTCAAAATTCGGCGGCGTCCTCGACATGGTAACCGACCGCTGCACCACAGCCGGCATGCTCGTAGTTTTAACCTGGATCTTCAACGAACCTTCAACGAAGCTTCTCTTCCTCTTCCTCTTCTTCCTAGACATATCAAGCCACTGGATGCAAATGACGTCAAGTCTCATGCTCGGTTCCCACCACAAATCCAAAGAGGGCAACTCCAAAAAATTCATCCTCGTGCGTCTATTCTACGAATCTTACCCTTTCTTCGGTTACTGTTGCGTAGGCGCTGAATTAACTTACGTCCTCCTATACGTCTTAAACTACATGCCTTCATCTCCTCTTACGTCGTACGTTGAAATTGCGCTTTGGTATGTATGTGTTCCTGCTTGCGTTTTGAAGAATTTTGTTAATGTTGCGCAGTTGGGGAGCGCGAGTTGGGTTATTGCGGAGGAGGATGTTAGGGCTTTTAATGAGGAGCAGAAGAAGAAGTTATAAGGGGGGGAGAAGGGAATGATGGGAGTTTACAGGGGTGCGCAGTTCCTGAATCGATTTTGTACACATCAATGTTTTTGAAGGAAGGAAAAAATTATTCTTTTTGTTTTTTTTAACCCCTGATTCCTTCTCTCTCTCCCCCCCCCCCTTTCCCTCCTTCCCTCAACTCTGGCTTTTATTGACCATGTGATGTCCAATAAGATGTCCTAAAAGTGTCATAAAGTTTATTTTTCCAGGGAATATTTTCCAGGGATTAAGATCTTTTTAAAAATGCTCCTCAATATCGCTACGGCCCTAGGCGTCCTCTTGTGTGGCAGTGTGCCATCATCCGTAGCCTACGTTCCCCTTTTAAGCTCTATCCGTCCCTCAATCTCTCTAAAAAGCAGGCCCCAATTGGACAACTCAGAGGCCCCACTGACCAGCCGACGAGACTTCACTACTTCAGCCGCCGTAGCTACAGCCGCTTCGACCGTAGCCCTAGCGTTACCGAAGGAAGCTGAAGCCGCGACGAGCACGGCTTGGACTCCTGTTGATATTCCGTTTGAGGATACTCTTTATGATCGTAAGTGACGTTAAAAAACCCCGACTCACTTTACTAAACAATGCTAACCTTACGCTAACCCCACGTCCTTGGCCCCACAGTCGACTTCGACACCAAGGACCACGGCTACATGGTCGGCGCCCGCGGAACCTTCGCCGAGACAACAGACGGTGGCAAGACCTGGTTCGCCCGTAGCTTCACTAACCTCGACGCGGAGGAGGAGGTCAGCTACCGCTTTCAGCAGGTTTCGTTCTTCAAGGGGGAGGGGTGGGTTTTGGGGAAGCCGCCGTTGTTGCTGCACACCACTGACGAGGGGAAGGTGAGATTGGGACAATTTACACGCAGCTGCATTCATTTCACCAACCAACCCCCAACCCCCCCCCCCCCCCCTCAGACGTGGGAGCGCATCCCCCTCTCCCCGAAGCTCCCCGGCGAGCCCGCCTCCATAACCGCCCTCGGCCCCTCCAAAGCTGAGATGACCACCTCCTCCGGCGCAGTCTACTACACCGACAACGCCGGCCGCAACTGGAAGGCTCAGGTCAAGGAGACCATCGACGCTACCCTCAACAGGATCAGTTCGAGTGGAGTCAGTGGAGCGAGTTACTTCTCGGGGAGTATCATCAACCAGGTTAGGGACGATTCAGGAAGGTACCTTGCGATTAGTAGTAGGGGTAACTTCTTCTTAACGTGGTCTCCAGGCCTCGACTTCTGGATCCCCCACAACCGCGGAACTTCCAGGAGGATCCAGAACATGGGCTTCATCGAGAACGACCTCAAGAAGGGGGTCTGGATGACACTCAACGGGGGGAAGCTTCTCATATCGCCCCCGGGGACGGATTTGGATAAGGAGGTGAGAGGAGACAGATTATTATGCAACCCTGTGATCCTTCAACCCCCCTCAACACCCCTCTGACCTCCCCCTCCCCCCCCTCTCCCCCCCCTCACCCTCAGGACGTCGGCTTCGTCGAGTCAACCATAAAAACCGGCGGCTACGGCATAACCGACGTCGCCTGGCGCAACGACTCCGAGATCTGGGCCTGCGGAGGCTCCAACACCCTCTACCGCTCCAAGGACGGCGGCAAGAGTTTCCAGTATGATAATTCAGCCACGAAAATTCCCGGGAACCTTTATAACGTTAAATTCTTTGAGGAGTACGGGACCGGGTGGGCGTTAGGATCCAACGGTGTGCTTCTACGTTACACCGGAGAGAAGAAAGCGTGAAAAGGGTTTTATATTTTCTCTGAGAGAAAAAAAAAACCGTCGGATCCAGGTTCTAGAAAACCGTAACTGTTTTAATTGTAGCAAAAAAAAGATCAAATACACTCTATTCCTATTATTTAAAACGTAGAATTCATTCCTCTCCCTCCCCTCCCTTAATGACGCCGAACCTGGCGTTGACCTCTACCCAGGGAAAGATGTGCCTGTCCTTGGCGCAGTCGAAGCTGGCCCTTTCCTCGTCCCTGCTCGTGGCGACGAAGGAAACCTGAAGGAAGGGGGGGG
>BRXX01000332.1:37280-54316 GCA_030267905.1 Triparma verrucosa
GGGGGGGGGGGGGGATTTATAAGATAAGGCAGGAGAGGAGATTTATTTTAAGAATAAGAAAGGGGAGGCGTGGTGCTCGAGCCCCCGGTCGCTTCGCTCCGTCAGATATGTTCCGGGCGTTCACTCACCTCCTTGTTAAGCGGCGACCAGTGGTGCGTTCTCTGAATGCTCCCCCCCATATCGCAGTGCTCCATGATGTCCCCGTTCCTGTTCTTCGTGTAGACGGGGTGTCCCACGGCGTCGTATACGTGGACCTGGGAGTCGTGTAGGTCGCTCCCGCTCTGGTTCGTCAGGGTGGCGGAGAGCATCTCGAGGGCTTCCGGGGTGGTGTGGTCCTCGAGGACGGCGCGGATTACGCAGGTGGGGACGTCGCTCTTGTGCTGGGCCTCGCGCCAGAACGCGCGGCAGCCCTCGGGGAGCATGCTCTGGGCTCCGCCCAGGAATTTCTGGAACGCGGCGCTGTCCATGAACTCGTTGAGGCCTCCCAGGACGGTGGAGATGAAGGCGCGGCTGAAGTAGCCCTGGTGGTACTTGAACGCTTCCTCTCCCATGACGATGAGCTTCTGGGCCTTCTTGTCGCTGCACGAGCCGTGCAGGCTGCCGTTGGCGGCGCTGAACAGCAGCTGCCTGCACTTCAAACCCTTGAGCATCGCCCGCTGCTTGGGCGTCCCGCTGTTCATGAGCGACTCTGCCGTCAACGAGTTGGCACAGCCCTGGCTGTACCCCACGTATCCGTAGGGCTTCCCCAGCTCGATCGCCCCCTCGATCGCCTCTTCGATCTTGCTGGCGTTGTACTCGAAAGATCGGACGGTCGCGGTGTCGGCCCTTATGGTGTCGACGCCCCTCTTGGCCTTGATCCGAGCGTAGGCGTCTTCCATCTCGGTACCCTTCTTCCCCTCGGTGATGACGCCCATGGCCGAAATGATTGTGAAGTCGTACTTGCCCTCAGGGTTGGGGAGGAGCAAATGCACCAGGGGATCCGACGTCATCATCCGCTTCTCCTCCTCCTCGAAGAACATGCACTCGATGATCTCCTTGACGATCTCAAGGTCGGAAGGCCTCTGCGTGTCCATGTTGGTGAAGAAGTCGACCTTGCTCATCTCCTTGCTGAAGGAGACGGACGAATGCCTGTTCCGAGTGGGGGTCGAGGGCATGGAGTGTTCAGAGTGCTCGGCAGTCTGTTCCTGCTGAGCCTGCGACGAGTTAGAATAAAGTGGCGGGGGTGACAAAATTTGACGCATTTCCAACTCACCTTCTTGAAGATGGCCAAAACCTCGGCCCCTCCCTTGAGGGCGTCCATCCACTTTCGGACGTTGTCGACGTCGTCGCGGAGGTTCTCGTACAGGCTCAGGACCATGAGCGAGTCGTAGTTTCGGCGCCAGAAGGACTTGAACCAGGAGGCCTGGAACGCGTGCTTGTCCAGGGTGAGCACCTCGGCGCAAGCGGCGAAGGCCTTCTTGTACGCGTCGACCGCCGCGGCCTTCTTAAAGGCAGTCGAGGCGTCGCTCCCGGACTCACTGCGCGCCTCGGAAAGCCAAGTCTCGCCAAGGTCATCAGCCCCAGCTATGAGCTCGATCGCCTTCACGCTGGTCGTTTTCAATGACTGAGAGAGCTCCGCAAGCCCAGACTCTTCGATTTTCGTCTTGGCGAGCGTTGCGTCGCCGTCAGCTGATTCGCCCTCCTGCTCCACCTTGAAGAGGGGCGACAAGGGGATCGGATCCTCCTCGACATTTTCACGAGTCCGTTGCAGATGCCCCTTGAGCGCCATGTAGGGCCTCGCGTCCTCGAGGATGTTCTTCGCGACCCTGAAGATAGCGTCGTAGTAGCTTTGGCGCGCCCAGCGGCCGCCGGCCATGTAGTGATCGCGGCGGGGGACCCCGAAGCCGAGCCACGTCTCGAGGAGGACGCACATGTCGAGTTTGTGATCCTCTTGGAACGAGTCCTGATTGGTTTCGAGCAACGCCATGAGGGCTCCTGCGAGGACTCGGGCGCTGCCGTGACCACCAGGCGTTCCGATCTCGGCCAGAACCGCCACGGCGAAGCTTCTAGGTTGGCTGGCGATCAGGTCGAGCAGCATCCTCTGGTTCAGCTGAACGACCGTAGAGCCCTTCAGAGGGGAGGTGAGCCCGGCCTGCAAGAGAATGGCGACGTCAGACGGGCCGAGGAGAGAGTCTCCCAGTTCGTAATGCTCCTCTTCTTCGTCGTCCGTCTCCTCGCTGTGGATTGCATCGAAGATGCCCCTGAAATCCGTGTAGCTGGCGATCCTTCCGGCAGGACTCAGGACGACCTCTCCCTCCTTGACCTCCCTCAGCTGCTCCGCCTTCAAACTCTTTCGAGTGGCCTCGCCGACGAATACGCTGACCAAAAAGCTCTGCGGCAGGAAGCTCAGACCTCCGTAGCTCTCGCTGATATCCATGACCTTCTTCTTGACGCTGCTGATGTACTTGATCCTCCTCAAGTCCTTGACCTGCCAGTCGCCCTTCTTCCTCTCGTCGAGTAGGAACTGAATCTGCTTCAAGCTCAAGTAGGGAGCGACGAGGCTGACCCTCCTACTAAACTTCAAACTCAAAGGCACCTGTTTGTCCCGCGAGATTACCGTGTAGATTTCCTTGGCGGCAGGAATGTCCCTGAAGAGCTTGTTGTAGTTCTTGTCCTCGCTCAAGGGATGGACGTCCGTGTCGACGTAGTTCACAGGAGGTTTGATGGGATTCAACAACATCGCGGCCCACCTGACCGTCCTGTCGATCTCAGCGGCGTAGTCCTCGTACCTGGCCAGGTGCAAGCGCAGCAGTTCCTTGGAAGCCACGACGTCCAGACCTTCCCCCGAAGTGACCCTCTGAACTATCTTCAGACAGTTTTCGAACTCGGACAGGTCGCCCTTCAAGAGCAAACTAGCGAGGCGGCCCATCTTCTCCCCGGGAATCACGTGCTTGGGGTCGGAGACTCCCTCCTGTTCTAAAATGTCCTTCGCCCGCCAGAGGTGGTTGATGGCGTACTTCAAGATGCTCGATATTTCTGGATTGATCACTTCAGCAACCTCAAGAACCTTGCCGACGGTCGGCCTGTGCTCCAGAACGCTCAGGAGGCGCTGCGCCCCGTCGGCGTCGGGGGAGACGATGGCGTTGAAGAACTTCCAGTCGAAGAGGCCCTCCTTGCTCTCGCGGCCGGTGGCGGCCGAGGTAACGTGGATGCCGCCGACCTGGGAAACGTTGAGGTTCAGGCGGCCCTGTCGGAGGGCTTTCAGGAGGATCTGCGACGAGCGAAGCGAGTCGCATGAAGATTGACCGTAACGAGTTAGAATTGCATGGCGATGGTTCTGCGGAAACGGAAGCAAAATCAACGTATTCCGGCTCGTCGATTCGCTCCTCGCAGTTTCTCACCTCCACGCTCCGCTTGTCCTCGTGCTCGGTCTCTTCGAGAGTCTTCCCGACGTCCGTCACCTGCAGGACAGGGGAGGCCCCTTGCATGTCCCAACTAAATTCGCACTGAGTGACTCCGTCGAGGGCCATGTTGACCTTCGACTCCAGGATCTTGATGCTGATGCGCGAGTTGGAGGGGAGGATCAGGCGGCGGTGGGACAAGGTAAGTAGGGCCCTCTCCAGCGTCACCGAGAGCCTGGAGCTGGAGCACTCGATGTGGTAGCCTGCGACGAGCGAAGCGAGTCGCAAAGGAGGAGGAGTTCATGGCGTTAGAATTCGAGGCAAAATTGGCGGCAGCTACGTTACGCTCCTTGCAGCCTCTCACCTTCATCCTCGCTCCCGACCTCCGGAGGCAGCAGGTGCACGACGACGCTCCCGCTGACGTTGCCGTCGAAGTTGCTGATCATCTTTTCGTTCTCGAAGATGTCCAGCTCGGGGAACTCGGGCAACCTCCCCTCCCCCTTGACGTAGAACTCCCCCCCGAAGTCGATCTCGAGCCGAAGGCCCTTCACGACCTCCTGCCTTAGGCTGTTCCTCCTGAGTTTCTCCGAGCTGTGACGAGCGAAGCGAGCCGCATGAAGATTTGAATTAAAGAGTTAAAATTGTGTAGCGGTGATAGTGGTGTCAATATTCAGACTGAAGCGTCGCTCGTCGATTCGCTCCTCTTCGTTTCTCACCTTCCGTTCCTCCTCATTTCCCCCCCCACAATCCTCCCCTGCACCCTCCCCTGCTTCAAATCAGGATAAAGCCTCGTCATCCCGTCGTCAGTATACCCCTCATCAATCCCGAACTCCTGAATATTAAACTGCGCCTGCGCCTTCGGCAAATACTTGAGAAAGTCCCTCTTCCTAATCGGTAGCCTCATCTTCGAGTTAACCTGACTCGCGAATACCCCCTTCAATGAAGTTCCGTTCATGTAACACTTCAACTCAGTTCCGCCGACGAGCATGTTATGGCTAGCCCTCTGTACGAACGATACCCTCTCAAGGTCAAAATAATTAACCGTAACCTCGTAACCGTAATCAATAGAGCAGGGTGTTTGCGTGAGGAGGTTCTTAACGAGGTTAGAAGTTTCGACGTTCATGTCGGCTGAGAGGTCTATGACGTCGTCTCCGCAGTTCGGGGGGCGTTTTAGGGTGAAGTTTGAGACTGAGAGATTTAAGGAATCGTTGGACATTAGTAAGGAGAAGCTGCTGGTTACGAACCAGACGTGCTCGGAGTTTACGTCGATGGAGTCGGATGACGAGGAGGAGTCGGAAAGGTTGAACGAGGTGTTGCTGTTGCGGCGCTTTTCTATGGGGGAGCAGAGTCGTACAGAGGCTTCACCTTCCATACCTATTTAGGTGAGAGTTTGAGAGGGGGGGGAGCGAGGAGCGAAAAGCGACGACGTTAGTCAAGGGGTTGGGGTTATTGAATTACTGCAAACGTCCTTCCACCCCTTAACATCGCTCACCTCCCGGTGCTTTAATCTTAACCAAAAGTTTCGGCAACGTAACAACAGCCTCGACCTCCGACTTAACCCCTTCGGTCAATTTCGCCAAAGCCTCAACGATCTTCGTAACGGGCACTTTAGAGTGATGGACTTTACCGGAGGATAGAGGTTGAGGGGATAGTAGGTCGTTTATTTTTGCGTGGAGGCTTGGGATTATGAACGTTGGTAAGGTGATGTTTATGAAGGGTATGGGTAGACCGAGGAAGATTATTTGACCGGTGAAAGATAATGTTAGACGGTGTTGGTTGAGGGTTTTGCGGTAGGATCGGGAAGCTTTTACGGAGGTTAGGTTTAGGGTTATCATGGACTCGATTGTCCAGAGGACCTTTTCTACGAGCGCAGTCATTTGATTGAGGTACTGCATGAACCAGTTAATGACTTGAATTCTGTTGAAAGTTTTGACGGCGTTGTCAGTGAAGAGGCTGGGGAGGTGGAGGAGGGTGGCGGTTACGTTGGAGAGGGTCAGGGGATGGGAGAGGGTCATGGTGAGGGATTGGACGGTGGTTTGAGAGCGGGAGGAGGGGGGGAGGGGGACGAAGGAGTCGAGGAGGTTGTCGGAACCCAGGGTGGAGGTTATGGTGGCGGTCGTAGGGGAGGTTGAGGACTTCGACGGGGTTGCTTCCTGTGCTTGTCCTGGGACGGTTATTATCAGGGGAGGGCGGTGGGGAGATTTTGAGAACGGGACTTGGTGCGAGCCAGGGGTGAAGGTAAGGGTGGTGGAGGTTCGGAAGGCATGGAGGAGGTCGGGGGGGAGGTCCATCTGGGTGGACAAGTGCGACGAGGACAGGAGTGGCGCGAAGCTGGGTGGGTGGAGGTGGGGTGAGTGGTTTTAACGTTAGGCGGCAAATCGGTGTGAATGAATCAAATTGGAGTGAATTTGTTTGTGCTGAACGATGACGAGTATGGGATATCATAGAACGTCGCCGTCGTCGTTTCGTGTCGTAGTTGGGTCGCTATTTTTGTCGCGTATGTAATTTACACGGTATTGACGAAGCCGGTTAGGGTTCTAGGCTTGGATTGAGAGTTCTTTTGGGAGTGAACGTCGCTTTGATGAAGTTATTGTATGACGGGTGAATCTTGCACCCGCAGAGGTGACGCTGCGAGTTTGAGTGTTTGTCAGAGTAATTTGTCGGCTCACCTTGTCGGTAAATCGTGATCTGGTCCGTCAGGCTCAAACTCAAGTTCAAAGTACGGATCATTTGGCAAGACTTTCAAAGGCGGAGGCGGAGGCTTTGAGAAACCAGACACTTGAAACACGGCAAGTAGGACGAGAAGTGATATAGAGATGCTTAAATAAAACTCATTAGAGTACGATAAAACTGGTAGGAACGGTAGGAGGACGGCGGAGAAGATGGGCACGAAGGGCGCCAAGAGGCTGTCGACGATGAACTGTAACATCCCCAAATGAGGTTAAATAGCACAGAAATGATGGATTTCACTTTTAGGGTGCTTTTACTTACCAGGGCACCTTTAATACGACCCCGCTACAAAATCGAATACGCGCAAAGCCTCTATAACACACCATCATCACACTGTGCAGTCTTAAAATTACCCAAATTGTCTTATTATAACTTTTATACCGTTCGGACCCCAGTTCGGAACCCATGGCGCCAAAGAAACCCTCCTCAGATGGCAAGTGCTACTTCTCCTACGCTGATGTCCACAATGCGGTTGAATCTTGCGTACCCGCTGTTGAAGAATTCAACCCTGACTTGATAATTGCCATCGGAGGAGGTAAGAAACTAATATCCCCAAGCGCATATTCCCAACCGCACATGCCCCCCGCCACACGAAGGAGGGAACAAAAAGTTCCCTGTTAGGTTTCCCTGATGCAACGTCGGAAAATCCCACTTTCCATACCCATACAACCCCCATCCTAACATTATCTCAACGCGCTCCTTACCACTGGCGTCCCTCTAGGTGGTTTCATCCCCGCTCGTATGCTCCGAACTTACATAAACAAGCCCATCCTCGCAATATCCCTCGAGCTCTATGACGATTCCACCAACACAATGCGTAAAGAAGTAATGAAAAACCAATGGTTCTCCTCCACCTCCGGTCTCGGTTCAAAAGTAAAAGGCGGCCGCGTTCTCGTAGTCGACGAAGTCGACGATTCCCGCACAACCCTCCAATACGCCGTCGAAACATTACTCCGAACAAACGAACCTTCCTCAATCGCCGTCCTCGTCGTCCACAACAAGCTGAAATTAAAAAAAGGTGCATTACCTAAAGACGTTGTGTACATTTCAGGTGAAGACGTTGAAGATCATTGGAACGCTTACCCTTGGGACTGTGAAAAATACGGTAACACGATAGCAGAGCATGAGGCTAGAGCGAAGGGTTGTGACGGGGCAGTGGAGCGAAAGTCTATGACGTTTGGAGAGGTTGCGAGGGCTGTGTTATTTTTTTTGATTTTGGTTGGGTTGGCTAATTTTAAGATTGTGGAGGGGATGGTTAATGTTAAGGTTCCGACGAGGAGGGTTGCGGTTGTTGGATCGGGTGTGGGAGGGTTGGTTGCCGCGGGGATACTTTCGAGGGATCCTGGAGTTCATGTCGATGTACTTGAGAGGAGGGATGGAGTCGGAGGGAGGTGTGGGACTTATTTACGGACTTTGGAGTCTCATAATGTGACCTTTCGTACGGAGGTTGGACCTTCTCTGCTGCTGCTTCCGGCTGTTTATGAGGAGACTTTTGAGCTTTGCGGGATTCAAGACGCCAAGGATATAGGGGTCGAGATAAGGGAATGCGAGGGGGCGACTTATGGAATTTTTAGGGAGGAGGAAGAAACCTTGTACGTTGGTGGTGATTCCGAACCTCCGGAAGCCATGAACGAGTACATGGAGGTCTCAAATTTAATGTTGGAGGCGGGTGAGACGTCGAGGAGGATTTAGACGTATTTTAATTTTTTGTACGCCGTGTACTTTACAATTTTTTAACGAACACACCTTTGTGATCCAAATTAAATAAACAGGCTTGCCACTATTCATCGAGAATAAGTTTTCTTACGTCTTGGAACATCCGCGAACGATACTCAAACTCATCTCGGCAATAATTAGAACCGGATATAACCCCTTCGAGCCTCTGTCTAAAACGGCCGAAAAGTTGATTAAGGATCCAAAGTTAAGGCCCGTTGGAACGTTTCAAAGCCTTTACGTAGGTTTAACGCCTTCTGATAAGCTTCCCCCCTCGATGAAATCGTCTAAAATCAGACCGTTCGCGAACAGCGTTCTGGGGAGAAGGTGAGAGTGTGAGCGACGAGCTACACATTAAGTACGGGACGAGCTACGACGAAACATATTGAAGTGCGATGAGCTACGACGACGTATTGAAGTGCGAACGACATGTTGAAGTGCTCCAGCTGGCCGCGTATCTAAACCCAATCTTCATTTATCTAAACCCAATCTTCATGCTCATCGCAGCTGCCCGAGTCTATTTTCGTTGTTGTCAGCACTGGAACTAAAAAGGCACGAGGGAGGGGGGAGGAAGTTGAACGGTGTGTACGCTCCTATCGGAGGGTTCGGGACTATCTCCGAGGGCCTCCTGAGCGTTCTGAAATATAGGGAAAACGTAGAGTTCGAAACGGGTAGAAATGTGGAGAAAGTCGAGCCAGTGGAGGGGGGAAGGGTGAGCGTCGACGGGGACGTTTACGACGCGGTTGTTATGAATGTGGAGGCGCCAGTGGCGAAGGAGACGGGTGAGATGAGAAGAGGAGTATTTGCACCACTTATTACCGCTATGCGATACTAACTCATGCATATCATTCGTTGTTCATGCGACTCGCCTCGCCCGTCACAGTGCTTAAAGGGAGGGGGGGGGAGTTCAAATGGGACGAGACGACTTCGCTGTCTTCGAGCGTGCTTCAGTTCAACTTTCTGACAGACAGGGAGCTACAGAGCTTGCGCACCCACAACATCTTTTTGGCGCAAGACGAAGAGGAGAGCTGGAGCGCTCTCTGGGCCCAGGACAAAACCGAAGTTGAAAAGGAAGGAAGAGTTCAGGAGGCTTCCGGCTCGGAGCATTTGTTCAATTTTTACGTTCATCATCCGAGAACGACTGACCCGAGCAGCGTGACTAGCGGCCACGATATTTTGACGGTGCTGGTCCCTTACTCGCACTTGCGCTTAGATAGGAGCAAAATGAATGCCGACGAGTACGAGACCATCGGAGAAGACGAAGTGGCCGCAATTCGAGAGAGAGTCCTGAAAAGGATCAGGGACGCGGAGGGGCAAGAATTCCAAGTTCTCTGGAGCGAGGAGAGGGACCCGCGAGCGTGGGCGAAGGAATTTAATCTCCCGGGAGGAGCGGTATTCGGGGCGTCGCACGGACTAGGGCAACTCTCAATATTCAGACAAAAGAAGGAAATTGAAGGGTGTCGGGGGGGATTCTATGTGGGGGCAAGCACGTCGCCTGGAAACGGCGTTCCGCTAGTCATGATCGGAGCTCAGCAGGTAGCCGAAAAAGTTAAGAAACACTTGAAGACACTTTGAAGAATGAATAAATCGGATTTTTGTCATTACTGGAATTAACAATCGAAGCGGGAAGGACTCTTGGTGCAGCTACGTCTAGGGCGGGCAACATTAGTTGTGGCGTCTACAGTAATGCGGCGGTGATAAGCAATTCTTCAGAATTTGATGTACACCAAATTGCTTATTTTTATCACTTTTGAAGCAAAACATTAAGCAATTTCAGAAATTTCTTATGCTAATCTAGATTTCTTTCGCACGGTGAAGGCAAATTTGAACAAAAATACTTGTTCTGGTCCATTTAAAAGGCTTAACAATACTAAGCTTACAACCTGTATACTTATTTATGTACATATATCCCACAAGCACACTAATTTAAGGTTTTAATGTTGATTTTGCATTGTGAAATCAACAGAAATCAAGCAAAATCTTGAACGATTACCATTATTTCCCAGCTTTTCTACATTTAAAATTAGCAAACTTGTTGGCAATGTACATCAATTGCTTATTTTTTACTACTTATTTTGATGTACATCATAAGCAATTCAATTGCTTATTGCCGCCGCATTACTGTAGTGGCGACGGGGGTTGCCTTCTTCCTGGCGGGGGCCTTCTTGACGGGGGCCTTCTTCTTGGCGGTTGCCTTCTTCTTGGCGGCGGGAGCCTTCTTCGCCTTAGAGCTCTTGGCCTTGGTGGCGGGCTTCTTCTTAGGGGCAGGCTTCTTCTTGACGGGCGCTTCCTTCTTGACCTTGGCGGCGGGCGCCTCCTCCTTGGGAGCTTGGGGCTTTTTCTTCGCCTTCGCCTTCGCCTTCGCCTTCGCCTTCGCCTTCGCCTTCGGCTTGATGTCCTCACCCCCCTCGTCCTTTTTCTTCGTTTTGTCCCTAAAACTCTGGTCCGGAGTCTTCTTGCCCCCGCCGTGCAACGTCTTGCTGGAGTTGAGGTGCAGGTCCATCGTCTCGAAGTTGACAACTCCGATAAAGTCCGAGAAGAGCTTCCCCCCTTCGAGGACCTCAAGAAGCTGCGCCTCGTTGATCATCGCGCAACCGTGTTTCTTAGCGGCTTCCTGCTTGCTAAACCCAACGTCACCGCCGAGGACGAGAATGTGCACTTTAGAAGAAACAGAAGTCGCCATACTGACTCTTCCGGGGTTGCTTCCAAGATCTCAGCGCTGAACTCCTTGCGACCGCATCTCTCAAACTTTCCTGTCACTGTGATGATGTGAGCGTATTAGAACAACAGCAAAGAATGTAAAGCAAAAATCGCGTTATATTCTCAACAAACAAAAACCGTCAATCGGGCTCGGCGGCAGGACCATTCCCTCCAGCCTTATGCTGCTTCTCCCCGTCATCGTCGTCTCCTGCAATCTTCTGGCGTGTCGTTCGTTGATGCACAAGAACGCTTCAACCAACTTCGAGTATTCATATCATGCTCGATATGGAGAACAACAGCAAAAGAATGTAAAGCAAATGCGGAGACTCTGAAACAAAAATCAAACCAACCAATATAAGTTTCCCTATGTCGTTTCGCTGTTCTTTGAACGCAACACAGCACGGTACTAGGGTTTATACATCAATACACGTCTAGCAAACAGTCGCCACGCACCGCAAATGTTGATGGTGGCCATTTTCAACTTTTATTCAAAAGTCTTTAAATTTCTAGAATATTGAACAATAAACCATATCCATCTCCGGTACGTTATGTTAACGTATGTTAACGACGTCTGATTTTTGCTTCAATGATTCTAGAATCTAATTAAGTATTAAAACGCAACTCTAAGCGTCTACGCGGCTGGTGTTCAAAAAGATCCGGCTGATGATGCCCACCTTGCGACAAAAAGAACCCTTCTTGTTTGTGAGTTTAACGCCGCGTTCGGTTCGCATTCGGATTCTTTCTTTGACTTCGTCATCTTCTGTGCTTATCGAAATACCCCTGCGAAGCGCTGATTTTCTCAGACGGCGCCTTATCATGCAAAAAATGAATTTCAGCGTGCCCACCCACACCGATACCTTTATTACGTTGCCTCATTCTTCCCTTCTCTAACAGATATGATGCTGGCGAAACGAATCAGAATGGCTTCAATGTTGGCTTCAATGGGCAAGCCAACTCTCCACTACTTCGATGTGAACGGCCGCGGCGAGGTTAGCAAGATGGTCGCCGCCGTCGGCGGCGTTGAGATCGACGTCGTGGAGTATCCTTTCGAGGCGAACGGCGCGTCCGCGTCAGACAAGCTTAAGGCGGGCCCGATGGAGTCGGCGCACACTAAAGCGGCCACGGCGATGGGCATGGAAGGCTGTGGCCTGCCCATAATCGTGCACGGCGACCTTAAAATCAACCAGAGCTTCGCCTGCCAGAACTACCTGGCATCCATCGGGCCCAAGTACCCGAAGGTGACCCCTCAACAGAAAGCCCTCGATGACATGTTCATGGGCTACCTGGAGGACATCATGGGCCTCGCTGCCGGGGTGATCCTCAGCGAGGGCGACGGCGCCCTCGTGCCAGTGTTCATGTCCAAGACCCTTACCACCCTGTCCAAGCACATCCCGGCCAGTGGATTCGTGCACGGTCTCAGCACGCCCACCATCGCCGACATCTGCGTTCTCGTCCTAACGCAGGCGTTGATCCCGTTCGGCGCTACTCTTGGCGATGGCGCTGCTGAAACCTACGGAAAGTTCCCCGAGGCCGTGGCCCTGGGTGAGCGCACGGCCGCTTTCCCTGCGATCGCCAAGTTCCTCCCCACCGAAGACTGCTGCCTCAAGAAGCCGCCGCGCGCTGCCCGTGCCTAGCTAGGTCAGACGAATGTCGCAAACAGTAAGGGAGGAAAAGTAGGGAGTAAGAAAAAATAAGACGACGACAAGTAGGGTTAACAACAATTAACAATTCATCTCAAAAAATAATCTATTCAATTTAATCAGTATTCATCACACCTACATCCCAACCTTCTTCAAACCCTCGTCACCCCGTTTTCTCCTTTGTCTGCTCCTCCATAAACCCCTTGAACCCACCCCTCCCACCCTTCCTCGCCTTTGCCTCCTCCTTGGCCTCCTTGGCCCTTTGCTTCTCTTCCATTTCGACCTCTTTGTTCCATCGCTCCTCTTCCGCCCATACTTCTTCGACGTCCCTAATGACTCCAACACCAGACCCGAAGAGACTCCCTAAAAATCCCATCCCGCCCTCCCCGAATTCCTCATCTTCGCCATCCTCGTCATCCTCTTCCCCACCAGCCCCAGCCCCCGTCGTCGGCCCTATCAAATCGAGGATCCTGTCTGTTCCAAGGCTCCACATGCTCGAGTTCTCCTGGCTGACGATCTCGTCGCTCATGACGACCTTCACCCCCTGCATCTTCAAAATCCTCTCCTCCACCGTTCCCCTCGTAACGAGCCTGTAGACCGTGACTGCCCTCTTCTGCCCGATGCGGTGGAGCCTGTCCATCGCCTGAAGGTCGACCATGGGGTTGTAGTCGAGCTCGAGAAACACGCAGATGTTCGCCGATATCAGGTTCAGGCCTAGGCCCCCGACCTTCGTGGTGCAGAGGAGGACAGTTTTGTCTGCGTCCTCTTCGAACCTGCGACGAGCGAAGTGAGTCGCATTAAGATTGGCGTCAGCGAGTTGGAATTGTGTAGCGGTGGTAGTGCGGAGAACAGCTACAAGCAGCTCCTAGCAGCAACTACCAGCTCGTCGCTTAGCTCTTCGCAGCCTCCTCACTTCTCACCTCTTGACGATGGAGTACCTGTCGCTGACCTTCCCGTCCAGCCTCAAATACTGCACCGTCGGAAGGTGCGGCGCGAAGAGCTCCTCCTCGAGGCAGTTCAGCGCCCGAGAGTGCTGCGCGAAGATGACGACCTTGTTCCTCTTCAGCTTCTCCTTCTCCTTCTTCTCCCGAATGATCTTGACGCTCTCGTCGTTCTCCCCCTCGAAGACCCGTTCCTCGCCCTGGTATCCCTCCCAGAACGCGCTCGCATCGCCGTCAGCGGTCCCCTCCCCAACGCCTCCGCTGATCAGGAGGTCGTACAGGCTCTTTAATTTCCCCGAATCTGCGACGGCGAGCGTGAGGACTGCGTTAGATTCTTCCGCGACCTGCACATACGCGGCCGGTGCTCACACACCAGGGTTCGGCTACTCACCTTTCAACTTCCAGCCTCCCCAGTCCTCGACCTCCTTCGTGTCTTCGACCAGGCAGGGGTGAACGGCCAGAAGCCTCAAAAAGGTCAGCTCCTTGAAGGACGCTTCACCCCGTTTGTACGATTTCAAAATCCTCCTCTGTCGGCTCGAGGGGTCGCAGAAAACGTCGATTATCGTCTTCTCGGGCAGGCTCTTCAAAACGGTCTTCTTATCCCTCCTCAGGATGAAGGGCAGAACTTGTTGGTGCAAGCCCTTAAGCAGCGACCTGGCCTCTGTGCTCATGACGCAGCCGCTGATACTCTCCATGATCACGTTGCCATATTTCCCGGCGAACTCTGCTCTGGTGCCCAGGAAGCCCTCCATTAAAAAGTCGAAACAACTCCACAGCTCGTTGACGTTGTTCTGGACCGGAGTTCCACTCAGAACGACCCGCAAATCGGCCCTAATGACCCTCGCACTCTTGGCCGTGTTAGTGCTGGGGTTCTTCAAAAGATGCCCTTCGTCGAGGGCGACAACGTCGAACTTGAGCGCGGAGAGTTTCATTATGTCAGATCTCATCACCTCGTAGCTCGTGACGACTAAATTCCAGTCGTTAGCGTTGAGAAGGCTTCGGCCCCGGCCCATGTAGTGGTTCACCTTGAAGGAAGGGAAGTACCTCGAAACTTCGTCGACCCAGTGTCCCACCACCGTGTTCGGACAGACTACGAGGTACTTCTTGTCTGGTGCTCTGTGCAGCCTCAAGCCCATCGCGCACAGGCACTGTATGGTCTTTCCCAATCCCATGTCGTCGCTCAGGACTCCTCCCAAGCCGCTCTCGAACAGGAACGTCAACCAGGTGACGCCCTCTTTCTGGTACTCGCGGAGTTCCCCGGCGAAGAGGTCGGGAGGCAGGACGAGAGGGGGGAGGGGAACGCCGTGGATCAAGTGCGAAATCAGCGAAGAGTTCAGGTCGGCTGTCACCAGAGGGGCGAGGCGTATCAACTTGCCAAACGCCGAGGCCGCGCTTTCTCGAACCGAGCTGTCCCTATCATTGAAAACCTTCAGCACAAAGGTGAGGAATATTTCAACATAGCCGACTGCGGACACTCCAAGAACGTCCAGCGCGGTGTTGACGACTTCCAGAGCTATCATCTTCGAATCCTCCGTCTCCTTGGCTTGCGCGTTGAATTTATTTACGAACTTGCATTCCAGCGAGGAGTTGGAAGCGAACCTATTGAAAGATTAGCCGAGGAGAGAAGCGACCGAGGAGCGAAGCGACGAGTTAGAATGAATAACAACGCGTTGCTAGCAAGGAGCGAATCGACGAGCTAGAGGGACGCGTCGTTCACTCCTCGCAGCTCCTCACCTTTCCAAGAAAGCCACTATTACTTCTTCCCCCCCTCCTTTGGAAAGACACTCCTCGAGCAACCTCGGCCAAAACACGCTGTCCAGCAGCCAATCGTACCCGACCTTATCAACGTTCGGCACGACAACCTTCAACAACTTCATCGCTTCAGCAGTGACGCCACTCACCCGAACGATATTCTTGAGGTCGTAATAGTCCATGAACTCCTCCGTTCGGGCTAGCCTCTTCAATATTTCCTCTTGGCAGGTCCCCTCGCCTTGTCGAGTGAATATGGTGTCGACGAAGCCTTTGACAATTTTCCTGCCCCCTTTTTTCTTGTTCTCCTTCCTCATTTCCGAAAGGACCGCTGTGAAGGGCGTGGCGAGTTAAAAAAAAGAAAGCGTGTGAGGTTGGTCACAGAACACGAAAACTCGACGCATTTTAGTTTCACACCTTCAAAACCTGACACGCAAAGCCCTCCACAAGGTCCGTCGTACTTTTCGTACCGAACGAAAGTATTAAATGGCCGCACGACTCTATTGATATCCTCCAAAACGCTTTCAGGCCTCTTGATCAAGCACACCGTCATCAGCATATTAACCCGCATCGAAATGATATCGTTGACCCTGTCAACCTTAACCATCCGCGAAATCATAGAAGAAACGTAGCCCTCTAAAGCGACCGCACCGTCGAAGATTCCGGCGTAACTATCGCCAGAATCTACAAACACGTTGTTATCCAATTTAGCGGAAATCAGAGAATGGACAGTCGGATTGTATGAACGCATATTGGTGTATAGTATCGTCCCTTTGAGCGAGTTTATGAGTTCGTTCATAGTGTCTTTATGTTTCTCGTTTTTGTTACGGTTGGAGCTTTTGTCGTGGTAGGCGATTAAATACGCGACGAGCTTTTGGACGTGGGGCCCGGAGGAGTGGAGGGTGAGGGTCGTGATTAGGTTGGAGGCCTTTTCGACGTGTTGCTCGGTTTGGACGGAGGTTAGGAAGGTTTTGAAAACTAAGACGGGTACGGGTGGGTTAGCGGACGAGTTAGGGTTATCGGTTACTGCAATACAATCACGATTGAAGCTTCTTACCTGAGGAGAAGATTGATTCTTGAACGAGCTACGTTGGGGTTAGTGTTTTAATCCTCGCTCTTGGAAACATAATAATTAGCGGGGCCTCACCTTTTCCTCTTCGTAATTCTCGAACCTTTTAATAACCTCATTCCAGCTCTCCCACACGAGTTCATTTTCGTCTTGCACCAGTTTCTCATACAAGAGACTAACGACGTTGACGAAATTCTGGGCCGTTAAATTGCCAAGGCAAAGGCGGATCACATTCAGGACGAGGGGGGACGTGGGAATGTGCGGGATTATGTCGTTGAGGATGAGGGACTTATGGGACGGAAGCAGAGAGGTAATCAGGGAGGGCACTTTTTTCGAGACGTTGGAGAAGAATGTTATCATTTCCAAAGCGAAGACCTGCGACGAGTGAGCGTTGGGATTAGTTTAGTTTGGGTGAAGTTGGCGCGCATTTCTTGCAGATTTTTCACCTTCTCTATGTCCCAAATGCTCATACACCATTCGAAGAATTTAGTAACTTCCTCCTTTTCCTCCGCCTCCATGAACTTATTGACGCTGCGACGAGGGGTTAGGGCGACGAGAATAAAGAGTCGGCTTATAACAGATAATAATCGGGTTGGGGATTCAGAGTGTGTCGTCTGATCTCTCAATATTTCTCACCTCTTCAAAAGCCAATAAGCCTCCGTATCCTCCCCCCCCCTCTCCTTCCAAACACCTTCCTCCCCCCCCTCCTCCCCTCTCCCCCACATCAGCACGAACCTCTTAAACCCTTCGTAACCTTTATAATCAACAATCCTCCCCGCCATTTCAACATTATAGTACCTCCCCGGAACGTTAGAGTAATCCGCCGAGTTCTCCAACTTAATTATGAACTCTACGAGGCGGATTATATTCTCGTCGACAGTCAAGAGAGAGAGAAGGAGGAGACTACAGTGACGGGATGTGTGGTTCGCAGTTAAAAGGGAAGATTTTAGGAGGGATGTTAGGTGGAGGTTCTGGGCGGAGGGGGTGGAGAGGGTCAGGATGTCGAGGACGGATTGGGGGATGTCGTTGAAGTTCGTGGGTTTGGTCTTGGGCTTTTTGGTGACGGGTTTGGGGGAGTCGTTTACGACGGAGACGACTAAGACGGAGGTAGGTG
>BRXX01000333.1:0-23760 GCA_030267905.1 Triparma verrucosa
CCTAACCCTAACCCTAACCCTAACCCTAACCCTAACCCTAACCCTAACCCTAACCCTAACCCTAACCCCAAAACCCTAACCCTAACCCCAAATCGTTCTCTAGCGTACGAAATGGTGGAGATAAAAAATAAAAACATGACGTCGGAACGAAGCAAGGATCGATGTATAGGGGGGACATAAATTTGAAGGTATAAGAAGCGTTATTCATTATTCGAAAGGTATCACCCGCTCGGTTTGTACTACTGCCGGGCGAATGGTCGCTTGATAGAAAGTGAATTCGCGCGATTTTCAGTTTTTACCCTACCTCTACCCCCCTTTCCGCATTATAACCAAAAATCTCCCACCATTCACTACTCAAAATCGCTAATGAACCATTGACACTAATTCGGAGGTCGCATCATTGGTTGTTCTATATCAATGAAATGAAATAAAATCTTACTGAAAATTTCTTTAGTAAACATGTCGTTCTTCTTGAGATGTCCACTGGACTGCCTTCAATACCTATTTACTTCCCCCCCTGTCCCCGTCCCGCTTTAGCAATCCCTATCCCCCCTTCCCCCCCCTATCTAACTTGAATACTAATAATATACAATATCTGATCGCCCCCTCATCTTAGTTGCCCTCACAGGGCCTTTTGTCTTGGGCCGCCTTTGCTTTTCAGAAATACCTTCTTGATTTTTTCTCCCTTCACATCTATTTTGTTTTAGAATTTGATCTAGATAGTGATCTAGATAGAACCTTTCGCGGTTTTTAATCTGCATTTGGAGCTGCCTTTTGTGGATTCGCTTCATTTTCTCTAATTGGAGATATTGTAGAGTTTTGATTCCATCCTGGTGGCGGTCCTGGTGGAGGAGGATCGCTTTCAATCACCTTAGGGAGAGAAGTTCCCTCCCCCCTTTTCATCAAACCACCCTTTGGCAAAGGCGGAGGTATTGAGCTTGGTCTTGCATCTCTATTCAACCTTTCCTTTGGCATTTGTGGAGGAATTGAGCTTGGTCTTGCGCTTTTAGGTGGTGGAATGAAATTACTGCCCTTCGGCATTGGCGGAGGAATTGAGCTCGGTCTTGCACTTTTAGGTGGCGGAATGAAATTACTGCCCTTCGGCATTGGCGGAGGAATTGAGCTCGGTCTTGCACTTTTAGGTGGCGGAATGAAATTACTGCCCTTCGGCATTGGCGGAGGAATTGAGCTCGGTCTTGCACTTTTAGGTGGCAAAATGACATCGCTGCCCCCAAGGACGACAGCTCCGTTGTACTTTTTGGCGAGAGTTGTGTTTGTCTTCTTCTGGGCTGAGGCCGCAGCGGCAGCTCTGAACTTGCTCAGGCCGCTCCCTCCTGCCCCTGCCCCACCGGTTCCGCCACTTCCGCCAAGGGGGTTCCTGACGACTTCCTTCATTTCGATCCCTCCGTCGCCTTCCCTCACATTGCCACTGCTCTTGCCTTTCTTCACTGCGTCATTTATTACGGAGTCCCACTTATTGTTTATGGTTTTGCCTTCGTTCACACCAGCCCTAATGCCCTTCCACATGTTCTTGGCCTTGGTTTCAGGAGAAACGTCTGCCTCGCTGCTCTTTTCGTCGGCACCGTCCATCAAGTTCCTTTTGCTCCCTCCACCCTTGCCTATCTTTTTGATGAATTTCTTCAGCCTTAACTTTCTCTTCTTCTTGCCACGTGATTCAAGTAGGCGCTCTTTCTCCTGGGACGCGAAGTAAAATAATTCGTCAACGGTGTACTTGAGACCTCGCGGAACCACTCTTCGCGCTAACACGTCGGAAAACCAGCTCTCCATATCGCTCTGCGAGACAAAGATAACTTTCGTCCTCCCCATCTTCAGGGAGCCAGGGGCGCTAGCATTTTCAAAGGCGGCCTCCTCGTCTTGGTCTTCCAGGGGAATTAGCAAATACCCCATCAGCCCTACGTGAGCTCTGACGTAACCTCTCTTTTGGCTTATGCCTTCGTGCAAGAATCCGTCTTCGCTGTAGAGGCTCCTTGACACAATCACCTGCGCTCCTGGAGTCAAGCGACTGCTCTTGACCATGAACTGCTCCGTGACGTAATCCCTGTTGGACATGGGCCACTTTAGCCTTATCGCGGTGTATAGCTTCCTCCTACTGGAAACCATGCTCATCCTCCTGTTGCTCGTTCCCATCGAACGCTGCAGGTCTGCCTCTCCGAGCTGGCGGTGCTCCAAAACCGCAGATCGCGGGTCGCAGTTGACATTCAACAGGAATTCTTTCACCTTTTCAATGCCCAGGGGTACTTCAAAGGTAACTCTTCCTTCGTCAATTGGGCCCAGGCCGGTGCTGTTCCTCCACTCCATGACCGCCCCGGTGGTGTTGGACCAGGTCAGCCAAGTGGCTGTCTCCTTGACGATCTTTTGGTATCCTGTCTCCTCCCTTGACGCCTGGGCAAGAGTCTCAAAGTACTCAACGAACAGCTGTTGGTCTTCGTGCTCTGGCTTCAACCCCTTGATGGTTCCGTTGTGCCTGTCCTGCTGGATGAAGATTCGGAAGATCCACTTGAAGGGTTTGGGAGTGAGCGTCAAAATCAAGAGGACGAAGCTCGAAGAGTTTACGACGATGAGCAACATCCCAAAGGTGTCTTGGTCAAAGTCATCGGCGACGTCAACTCTCAGGAGCAATCCGCCAAACAGCGTGAAGAATATTGAGAGCTGGGAACATATTGCCAGGACGTCGTCGTCGTAGCAAGGGTAAGGCTTGAATGTGACGTAAACTGCTATGCTAGCTATGCTGAAAAGCATGCTGACCACAATCTGCGAAGCCGACCCTGCCATGATGAAGATCATCAGGCCTGTCATGCATAGCTTACGGACACACTCAAAGATTTCAAACCACCAGCAGTCTGGATTGTAAGACTCCCAAAGGAAAGAAATTCCGCTGAGGCTGGGGTCCTCCATCCTGCTCTCGTCGAGAAGTTTCTTGCGATTCTTTATCAGGAGCGCCGAATAGATCAAAGTGATGCCAACCGGAAATACCAAAATCATAGCTATGGCGTAATTGGCGTACCACTCATACGTGTCGTTATCGCAAGTCACGCTCTGGTCCTGCTGCAGGAAAAGAGTCGGGTCGTCTCCGAAGCTATCGCAGTTAAATGTCTCCAAGATGGTCGTGCTGACGTTGGAAAACAGTAAGAAACTGAGTCCCAAGAAAATTTCCACGGCGTAGTCCTTGGCTGCCTTAGCCTTTTCTGGCTTTATTATTCCCACGACGAAGGCCCACGAGAAGCAAAGGAAGCTGAAAATGATTGGGGTCGCTGTGACCATTATCAATTTCGTGTAGAAGTTAGTCTCAACTACACAGTCGACGTCCATTATCTTCAGGGCGTCGAGGTTCACGATGCTTCCAATCATCCTGGTGTAGTTTTCGAAGACGGCTGGGTACCTCAGGTGCAGCACGCTCTCATAAGACGAAACAACCTGGTAGAACGTCATCATAATCTTGAACTTTGTTCGGAACTTTCGGAATAGGGAAGAAGTCATGCCCTTGCCCTTTCTGCCCAGCTTCTTGAGCTTTCGCTTCCTCAAGACGAACCAGCCGAGGAGGAATACGCCGCTTCCAAAGACGATGCCTGTTATTAGAGTTTTCACCGGCAAAACGACCTCCTTAACGCAGACTTCACACTCGCCCAGGACATTCATGTGGTAGCCAACTTCACAATTGTTGCAAATGGCTCCGTAGTGGCCTTCGGAGCACTGCATCTTTTGATTCCAGCTCTGAAGCTCCAATATCGCCGTAAAGTTTTCTGAGCTCACGCACGCACCTTCGGCAAAACACTTCACGACATTATGGCTATCAATCGATGACCTCCACCATCCGGCCGACAGGGGCAAGCTTTCAAGTGTGATGCCGCGATAGTCGCAATCGGTTCCGTCCGGGCACCTGACACACCGCCCGAAGCCCTGATATCTCTCATCCGGTTTCTCCTCTAGAAGGAAGTCGCCCTTCTCGCATGTACAATTTCTCGGGCTGATGGCCAAATAGCTCGCCGTCTCAGCCGGCCCACCTTCTCCGTCACCTTGATCGGCTCCACCTAGAGGAGAAGTTGTGGAAAAGGAACCCTTGACCGCAAACCTGTCGCAGCTGAGACAGGGAAGGTTGCCCGCGAAGTTCTTGAACATCCCAACTTCGCAGGGCACGCATTCATCGTTTTTGGTGTCGTAGGTGAATCCGAGACCGCAGAGACAAACCTTGGTTTGTTGCCGCTCTCCGTTCTCGTCGGTCGTCACCTCCTTATCTTCGATGAAGCCGCTCTTACAGGTGCAGTCGGACTTGTCTGCGGTAGGCGCTTGGTTGGCTGGGCAGGCCTGACAGCTAGTCGTCCCATAGTTTGGGGCGAAATATCCCGGTTCACATTCGTCACAGGCTTCGGCGCCGGAGCCACTTTGTGTCCCAGGAGGACACTGCGGTGCGGGATCGCCTGTCCCGACTTCGCAATAACTGCCGCCAGGGCAGGAAAAGCATTTGGACGACCCCTCCGTCGAGTACTCCGTTGAATTACAATTCTCACAGGCTGTTGAATCAAGATTCGACTTTTTACCGGCCGGGCATACAAGGCAATGTTCCATACCCTCCTCGTTTGAAAACTTTCCAGGCTCGCAAGTCTCGCAAATGGCGCTGCCTGAAGTGGCGCTCTTTCCGAGATCACAGGCAGAGCACTCTTCATCGCCTGAATTTGCGTGCTTGCCGGGGACGCATTCAATGCAAACTGATCGATCAGTTGAAGGGGTTTTTCCCGGCTCGCATAGGTTGCAGATTGCAGCTCCTGCGTCCGAAATCCTGTCAGAGCGGCACATATCGCACTCTGCCTCATTTGAAGAGCTGTACTTTCCGGGGCTACAATCGGTGCACGTCTCGGATCTGACACCGCTATATTTTCCCGCCGAGCAAATAGAGCAGGACGACATTCCGATGATGGCGTACTTTCCCGCTTCGCAGTCAGTGCACTCTGAAGACGCGGCAGTGCTGTATCTCCCTGCCTCGCACAGCAAGCCACATTCGGCGGATCCCTCTTCGCTGATTTTTCCAGCCTCGCACGGCTGACACAGGTTGTCCGTGCCTTCATTTTTGAATGTTCCAGCCTTGCAAGTTTCGCAGATTGCTACGCCCGCGTTGCTTCTTGTGCCATTACTGCATTTCATGCAGGAGTCAGCGCCCTCTCCCGAAAAGAATCCGGCCTCACAAAATAGGCAGAGGCCATTCCCTCCCGGTTCAGGTGCATACTTCCCGGCACTGCAATCTTCACAAGCGGCAGCGTTGACGGGGCTGAACTTTCCTGCATCACATATTTGGCATTCTCCAGCGCCGTTCTCTGCAGCAAAGAGGGCAAGTTAGTGAAATAGATTTGAGGGTCATTACAACTTCGAGTACGAATACTGTTCTCCTCCTCGAAGAGTGCCTCACCTTCGTTGCTCATTTTGCCTGCTTCGCACTCCAAACAGTTCGCGTTATTTTCCGAATTGTACTTTCCCACTGCGCATGTCGAGCATGTTGGATCGCCTACCTTGCTGATCTTTCCCACCGGGCATCCGTCGCAGCCTGTCTTTTCTGCGTTGGGAACTGAGCCCGCCTCGCAGTCTTTGCAGATACTTTGGCCTTCTACGTCGGCGTATTTGCCAGTTTCGCACGTCCAGCAATCCTGCTGCCCACCTTCGCTGTATTTAGATGGAGGACAAGGTTGACATGCATGGCTAGTTAAGTTGACGAACGTTCCGGAACCGCAATACTCACAAGAAGACATTCCTGGTGTCGAAGCAGTAAGACCTTTGGCGGTGTTGCACTTGGAGCATTGGCTATCCCCTGACTCGGCTATGAAGCCCTGCGGACACTCAGTACAATTGCCTTGGTGGCTCGCATTGACAAATCCATTTGGGCACGTGGAGCAAGT
This sequence comes from Triparma verrucosa, assembly GCA_030267905.1. Taxonomy (NCBI): domain Eukaryota; class Bolidophyceae; order Parmales; family Triparmaceae; genus Triparma; species Triparma verrucosa. The sequence continues at coordinate 5,904 of BRXX01000333.1, forward strand.
GAGGTCTCCTACCTCAGCAATCTTCCCTGTTGAGCAGTCTACACAAGAAGTCCTTTCTTGAGAAGCGACACTTCCAACTCCGCATCTTTGGCATTCTGTACTCGCTTCAGTATCTGAGTACTTTCCGGACTCGCACGTAGAGCACGTTCCAGCTCCGTCCCTGGAATATTCGCCCTTTGCACAGTTTGTACACTCAACTTCACCGGCTTTACCATACTTCCCTGCTGGGCACAAGTTGTCGCACGAAGATGCCCCTGCCTCTGAGCGTTTCCCAGCCTCGCAATCCTTGCAAAGATTTTGGGTTTGGTCGTTGGAGTACGTGCCTGCACTGCAGCTTTGACATGCGTAGGAACCAGATGTACTGATCTTCCCGCCTGGACAATCGGTGCATGCAGAAGCGGCTGAGCCTGAGAACTTGCCCTCCGGGCAAATTTTGCAAACTTCGTTTCCGGGTTCGTCAGCGTACGTCCCAGCAGGACAATCGCTGCAGTACGTCTTACCGGCAGAATCGCTAAAGGTTCCGACCGGGCAATCTTGGCAGTTGGCATCAGTTTCGGTCCTAAGTGATCGTATGTCGAGAAGGCAAGTCCTGGTGGTGAGAACAAATACGCACACGATAATAGAGCAGAGCAGCCAAGGCCTTCCTCTTACCTAAACTTTCCTAAGCCGCACGCAATACAGTTGCTCTTGTCCTCGTTGACAACGGACCCAGCCTCGCATGGCGAGCAGTATAAGTCGCCTAGTCCGCTCTTTTTCCCATCTGCGCAGGTATCGCATTCCGTCTGGTCGCTCTTGGTGACCTTTCCGGCGGGGCAGATAGTGCACTCGGATCTCCCTACACCATCGGCGTACTTCCCCACGCCACAGGGCTCACAATGCGAAGATCCTCCGACGGAGAACGTGGCGGCAGGGCAATCTTCGCAGGTGTTACTCTCAGAAGAGGCGAAATTTCCGGCTCCGCAGTAGTCGCAAACGGTGCTGCCTGGACTACTGGCAACATAACCATTTTCACAACTTTCGCACGCCCCAGATGCTTCTTTCGTAGCGATGGGGCAGTCAACGCAAACATGATCCCCGCTTACGTAATCTGCGTTATCTTTATTCGTGTAATCTGGTTTCAAAACCTTTCCGGGTCCGCAAGATAAGCAAGAGCCTGCCCCAGCGCCGGAATACTTTCCGTCCTCGCAAGGCTGACATTCGGACGCTCTACCTTCGCTGTATTTGCCAGGCGAGCAGCTAATGATACCACTCTGATCTCCGGTGACCATATATCCTGGCGGAGCTAATGAGCAGCTTACGGAACTGCTCTGAGAAGAATAAGATCCAGCATCGCAGTCATCGCACTGAGTGTTTCCGCGCTGATTACTAAACTTCCCAACGGCGCACTTAACGCATTGTTTCTGGCCTGATACTTCGGCGATGTACTCTCCCGGCAGGCACGATTGGCATGCGGTAGCTCCAGCAAAAGGTGCTAATTTCGTATCAGGACATGCACTGCATTCCTTCGATCCGCCCGCTGAGTACGTCCCGGCCGGGCACAAGAGGCATCTGGTTTTCTCACCAGTCATGGCCGACGTGGCGGAAGATTCTGCAGCATTAGCGGTGGCTGTCCTTTTTCCTGCCTCGCAATATTGACAGCTTTCTGAACCTTCAGTAGATGCGACATAGCCTTCCTCACACTCCTCGCACCCTCTAACTGTTGCATATTTACCGATCGCGCACTTAACGCAGCCGGATTTTTGTTCGTTCGGTACCTCGCCCGGGCTACAGAGCGAACAGACGGAGGCAGAGTTTCCGGAGTACTTTCCTTCCGCGCAATCCTCACATTTTTTTGCTGCAGGGTGCAAAAGCGAAGCGATGAGCATGACAAATTGAAGCCGAAGGATTAGAAATGGTGAAACCGGGTGCTCCCATCTTCCTGCTAAGAATAATTATCAGCTCACCTCCAACAGTACCGATGAACTTGCCCGCTGTGCAGGTTTCGCAGGGATCATCTGGGTCGTCCGGGCAAATTTGACCCGCCGCACAAAGACAAGCTACGCATCCCAGACCAACTTCTATGTTCTCTCCATCGACGAGTTCTGTTAGGTCTCCTTCGGCTCGAGCTCCGACTGCAATTTCTCTAGAAGCAGTAAATCCTTTTTGTTGGCAAGGCTTGCACGTGCCTCCAGGTTCAGTTGTCTCGCTCTTTGCATCGAACGTGCCCAATTCGTCGGCGTACTTTCCTGTCGCACAGATTGTGCATGCCTCTTGCCCAGGAAGGGAGGTCTTTCCGCGGTCGCAATCAGAACAGTCTACATCACCGTCGTGCTTTGTAACATCGTTCCCTACATGTGCAAATTCGTTAGAGCCTCAAATAAGCAATACACAATGGGATGGAATTTCCTTCTGCCTGCCTCACCTGCATCACTCAAGTATTTGCCCCCACTGCATTCCTTACACTCCTCCTGTCCTGTGTCATCCTGGTACTTTCCCGAGGAACAAATTGTACAGCTGGCGACTCCGCTTCCGGAGTGCTTTCCAGCCGCACATTCGGAGCAGTCCGCTTCAGAGTCGTGGGAGTCATTCCCTCCCGTCCCATCATCCTGAAGGTACTTCCCGGCAGTACAATCGCTGCAAGAACTGGCGACCGCCGGGCAATCAGCTCGTTTGTACGTATGAGATTCGTCGGTTAAATCCTGCAAAGGGTGTCAAGATTAGCCGTTGCAAACTTGGAAGAAGATTCGTTCAGTTCCGTGCCTTCTCACCTGCAAATCAGAAGTTTCGCCCCCAGAGAGCCAAACAAACTTGCCTCCCACTTCCTTAACCCTGCAGCCATAACCGTGTGTTGGGGTTCCAGTCATCCTCTCAAGAGCGACATTCGCCAGATCTGCGTACTTTTGGCACATCTCCTCCGAAAGGGCCGTCACCTTCACAAGAAATTGTGAGATGGATTTGTGCATATTTCGAAGATCCGCTTGTTCTCACCTTCCCTCCAACACACTGGTGCGCTGGAATGTTCGCGTGATCTGAGTATTTTCCCGCCGTGCAAGTTTCGCAATTGGCGGCATTCGTCATTCCACCACCTTGAGCACTGTCATACGACCCGCTGGGACAGGTCGTGCACTTTGAAGAACCCTCGCTATCGGCGTACCTCCCTGCCTCGCAAGGGGTGCAGCTCAAATGCCTTTCAGCGACGTGCCCTTGGTCGCCGTTGTATTTCCCAATGAGGCAATTCTCGCATGTAATGGAGCCTTCCCCTGCGACGATGAAGCGGGATGAGTTAAAGGTTCGTGCGTAAAGGAGGCAACAACAAAGAGTTTATTTCTTGTTCACTGCGAGGCTTCTCACCAGCAGTCTCAAGGGTCGTTCCGGCTTGACAAGCCAAACAGGCCACTCTATCTGTGGTGTAGCTCCCGGCAGGGCAGAATTTGCAGTCGTCGACGGAGCTTTTCCCGGCGTCGCTGATTTTTCCATCAGCGCAGTCTACGCAGGTTGTTGTACTTGTGGAGTACTTCCCTGCGGTGCAGTCATCACAGGAACTGTGTTGGTTGGGGGGGGGGGGAGGGGGGCGTTAACATTTGAAAGACCGAGTATTTAATCTGGGGGGGGGGGGGGCGCTCACCTCTTTCCTTCAGAATCTTGAATCTTTCCACTTATGCAATCAACGCATGTTGTGCTTCCCTCCGAAGACTGACTTTTGCCTCTGCTGCACACCGTGCATGTAGTTTGTCCTTCGTCCGCCTGATATTTGCCTGCGACGCAATTCACGCATGTAGTTTGTCCTTCGTCCGCCTGATATTTGCCTGCGACGCAATTCACGCATGAACTTTGACCCGACTGTGCCTGGATCTTACCCGCGTCGCAATCCAAGCAGTCGGATTCTGCATTGTGCAAAGTAAGATTGTCGTTGTCGGAAATGTATTTTCCGGCAGAGCAGTTAATACAATTACCAGCCGCTGTAATCCCTTCAGATTCCGAATACTAAAAGATTGTGCAATTGAGTAGATTGAATGAGGTCAGTGTCAGATTCATTCATCCTCGCTTTTCTTCTTCGTTATTGCTTCTCACCTTCCCTGCAGGGCAACTTGTACATGTGCTCTCGGTTTCTCCCTTGTTAGGGTTGTAGGAGCCTGTAGGGCAACTTTTACACGATCCTTTTCCGACTTCGTCCTGATATGTGCCTTCCGCGCATTCCTGGCACGAAGTTTGGCCTACTTCGCTAAATGTTCCGGCAAGACAATTGACGCAGTCTTTACCTTTATCGGGGCTGTATTTACCTGCCGTGCATGAGATACAATCGCCGCTTGCGGTACCGTATTGGCCTAATGGGCAAGTTTCGCAATCAGTCTTGCCCGAGTTGGGAACTTTTTGTGGATTTCCAACTTCGCAATTAGAACAAGTAGTAGCACTGCTTTTGCTGTATTTCCCGTGACTACAGGATGCACAAGTAGATACAGAGTTTCTATATTTGCCGGCGACACAACTTTGACAACTACCTGCTCCATCATTTGATACATGTCCCGTTTGGCAGCTTACGCATTGAGCATCCCATCCCCCACCACTGTAGGTCCCGGCCGAACACTTATCATTGGAGAGGTGTGCATTGCTACCATGCCCTGCCTTGTGATTACAGTAGTACCTTTTTCTGCTACGTGTGCATCTAAACAACCACAAAAAACCACACTTGTACGTGTAATTCTCCCATACCCATCCAGTTCCTTCCCCTCCTCCTCGGTCCACGCAGAAAGAACCACACGACCCTTGAGATAAAGTCGTTGGACATGCTGCTCCGACTAGAATAGACTCCCTCAGAACCAAGTTCACCGAAAAAAATGCGAGAATGAGCAATAGCATGTTGCCCGGCCGCCAGGGATGGCGTAGGGGCATTCTAAGAGGGGAGGGGTGGTCTGGGCGGTGAAGGCGTGAAGGTCAAGGGGGTTTTAGCGGTTCAGGGGGAAGGAAGAGCGCTAAGGGATGGCGGAGGCGGTGAAAGAGGGGTATATTACCGAGCGGGGGCGACACGAGTAATGGATTGGGTCCGCTGAAAGTTGCTTGGGCAAAATCTGGCCAGCCCAAACTGTGCAGGCAGGTCGACTTCGCAAAGTTGTACTGTCAGGCTCACAGATCGTCGTTATCGAACGTTAATCGGCTTGGGGTCGAGATCTGTGCCTGAAAGTCGCAGGATTTGGGTTCAATAGCCTGGTGCGTGGACTGTGGAAGACTATGAGATTCACTCCTTATGGCCGAGCCTTCGGCCATGCTTTTTTACATGGCACAGATTTTTTTGCGTCTTCTTGTCGGCCCCTCGATTTAGGCAGTGAGACTTAATATACGTTCTTTGCTACAATGAAGCTGTTAACGCTGCTGGCTTTGCTGCTGCTCGCCACATGTGTGTGGGCCTCTTGCGAGTCCGGCCAGCGGATGAGCCTGTACGACGCTACGTGCATTGATTGTGAAGCAGGAAAGGCCGGGGCTGGCTGTTCGACGACCTGCCCAAGGGGAAAATACAGTTTAGCGGGGGCGAGCGTGTGTGTAGAATGCGCTGAGGGGAAGTACGGAAGTGAAGTGGGCCTGGGTACTTCCGAGTGCTCGGGAACGTGCGGGTTGGGTAAATTTAGCCTCCAAGGGGCGACGGAGGTGAGCTTCAGAGAGGATATATAAGACTTTGCCCTCTGTTAGGGCCCCAGGCTGAAGGTTACTAACCCTCCCGCATCGTTCGCCCGTCTCATTCTTTGCCATTCTTGTGCAGTGCGAAAGCTGTCCCCTGGGCAAGTACGGTGGCTCCGAAGGCCTCGCAGACATTTCATGTACGGGCCCCTGCCCTGCTGGCCGCTATGGGAACGAAGTTGGTCTCAGCGCTTGCGTGAAGTGCCAAAGCGGAACGTGAGTGTAGCAACAGCTGGATAGGAGAACCACAAAATCGAAACACTCTAACACTCTAACTCAACGTGCCCCCCCCCGCCACACCTCCCTTTTCAGTTACCAGTCAACAACTGGTCAGACCAATCCCAACTGCGAAAGTCCTTGCGAGGCCGGAAAGTATAGCACGGAAGGCTCGTCAGCGTGCACTAGATGCGCTGCGGGCTACGACGGCTCGCAACCCGACAACCACAGCCGCGGTTACACTACTGAACAGTGTGGCGGGAAGTGCCAGGCCGGAAAATACAGCGGGGAAGACGACGTTGAATGCCTAAACTGCGCTGCTGGCTCGTATGGCAAGACCAGCGGCTTAACCACGTCAACTTGCTCCGGGTCCTGTCAGATCGGACGGTATAGCGATGCCGGGTCTCTTAGCTGCCCCCTCTGTGCGGAGGGGAAATATTCTAGCGGTACAGGACAGGTACGACACAGACGGAGAGAGAGCTCTCCCTTCCTTTTTCGCCAATGCTAATGCAACTCGACTCCTCCACTCCCCCTACCCCAATCTAAATCTGCAGGAGTCCTGCTCCGATTGTGCAACCGGGAAGTACGGCCAAAGTACGGGACTTCAGACTTCCGATTGCTCCGGAGATTGTCCTCCAGGCACATACTCTGCCCTCGTTGCTTCTCGAGAATGTGAAAGATGCGTGGCTGGAAAGCACCGTTCTAGCCCCGGCGCTAAAACTGGTGATGACTGCGAAAAGTGTGACCCTAATTATTATTCTCTTGCTGGCTCGAAAGAATGCTCTAAATGCAAGGAGGGCTACTCGAGTGAAGGGCTGGCGGATGGAAGCCTTGCCACCACGGAATTCTGTGGAGGAGCGTGCCCGGCGGGGAAGTACAGCGAAGCGGGGGGTAGCTGTACGGACTGTCCTGCCGGCAAGTACGGTCAAACTACTGCGTCTGTCACGGAGGACTGTGACGGACCCTGCCCTGCAGGGAAGTACAGCTTGGCAGGATTTCAAAGCTGCCTTGACTGCCCTCAGGGAAAGTACGGTGCCAATGGCGCCTCGACTTCTGCTGAATGTGAAGGGTCGTGCTCAGCCGGAAAGTACAGTATCGCGGGGTCTGAGAGCTGCTACCCTTGCGATCCCGGGCGTTTTGGGTCGGAAGGACAAACGGACTCGGCTTGTGAAGGTGCCTGTGCCGCCGGGTATTTCGGGAACGGCGCCACCTCGAAGAACAACACCTGCTCGGGCGAGTGTCCGAAAGGGAAGTACAGTGAAGCAGGGTCTTCGAGCTGCAACAATTGCCCGGCGGGGAAAATGGGCGGCGGGGACGTGATTAGGACAGACGATGAATGCAACGGGTCGTGTCCGGCCGGAAAGTACTCCACAGAAGGTTCTCTAAGTTGCCAAGACTGCCCCGCCAGGGAATATCAAGACGAAGTAGGGCAACCTTCGTGTAAAAGATGTCCGAATTCTAAACAAGCAAGTGTAATCACAGGTCAAGGTTTTACCTTGGAAGCCGACCTTGTCTGCGTAGACTGCAAGTGCCCCGTGGGTAACAGCTGCAGCATACAGACTGGGGGAGCAATTGATGAATGTTCACCATGCGAGGAAGGCACGTACGGCCCCTCGGTCGGTGCAGGAGAATGCTTGGATTGCCCAGAAGGGAAGGTGGCGTCGGATGAGGGCAGTCCATCTTGCGGCACCTGCGAGGAGGGCCAACAACCAAATAGCGAAAAAACTGGCTGCGAGGATTGTGTAGCCGGAAAGTTTGCGCTCCCAGGCCAGACGACCTGCACCGATTGTGCGCCGGGGAAAGCAAGCCAAAAAAAGTCGGGAAAGTGCGAATACTGCGGGCCAGGCAAAGACGTAGATAAAGTGGCTTGGGAGTGCAAAGGATGCTCTCAAGGAAAGTATAGCTTAGGGGACGTTGATGATTGCTCGCCCTGTGAGATTGGAAAAATGCAAAATGACCCAAATAGCACATACTGCGAGGTTTGCTCGGCGGGACAAATACCTAAAGACGATAAGACAGGTTGTTTATCGTGTGAAGAAGGAAAGTATGCGTCCTATGGTGGGAGTGAATGCAACATATGCCCGGAGGGCAAATGGTCTAGAATAGAGGCTCAACAGTGCTCGCCAGTACAACCAGGCCACGAAGTCGTCCAAAACAATAGTCTAAGAACAGGACAGAGCCCGTGCACTGAAGGACACTACAGCCCTGGAGGCTTAGATTCGTGCCAAACTTGTCCCTCTGAAGAGTTTTCCAACGGGCTAGCAATTTCATGCTCGTCTTGTGTGCCGGGAAAGTACAACAGTAGAAATGCCGATTCGTCGCTCCTCGAGTGCCAAGACTGCCCCGAAGGGAAGGTCGCCCCACTCGGGACGGAGGAAAGCTGCGTATACTGCAACGCAATTAACGGCTTGGTCTATTCTGGGTCGAAAACAGCTTGCACATTCTGTGCTGCTGGGACATATGCCAGCGTCATTGATAATGGTAATGGGGGACGCACCGAGAGTTGCGCGGCCTGTCCGTCGGGGAAATTTTCTCCTGGAGGCACGTCAGCCTGCGAAGATTGTGGAGATAACACCTATTCCACACTAAATCTTGATGGTCGTGATGTTCTAGAAATGGCGACGTGCAAGACATGCACTGCAGGGGAAGAGGCGAAAATGGACAAGACGGGCTGTAACCCCTGCGCTTCTGGAAAAGTCAGCATAGCCGGGGGACGTTGTGAGCCCTGCCCAGCAGGCAGCTATCAAAACGAAGTAGTCTGTGAGGTTTGCGAAGGAGGAAAATACAGTTACTCTTCCGGGACAACTTCGTGTACCCAGTGCGATGATGGCAAATCAAGTCAGCAGGTGAGACAAAATTGTCGAGTCGTTGTCTTTACTAGCTCCTACTGAATTTACTCTGACTCAATATTTCTGAATTAATAACAGGGTGCCCAGTCGTGTACGCCGTGTGAGTCCGGGACTATGTCAACTGGAGGGGCGAGTTGCGAGGCCTGCAAACCTGGTAAATCCAGCGGGGATGAGGCGTCTGAATGCGCCGATTGCCTCGCTGGGAAATGGTCCGGCACAAAAGCTGCGTCATGTACGAACTGCGATGCTGGAAAGTATCAGACGGATAACCAATGCGAAGCATGTGCTGCTGGCAAGCGCAGTGAAGCAGGTAGCGCTACGTGCAGTGAAAGCTGCCCCATGGGAACATTTGGCGAACGCGGGAGTGCGATGTGCGTCTCATGCGTGCCAGGAAGATATTCTGACGCGGTAGAGTTGAGTTCATGCAAGTATTGCGATCCTGGAAAGTTTTCGGACAGTGTGCGAAGCACCACGTGTGAATCGTGCTCAGTTGGCAAGTACAGCCTGAACGGAGCTGATTCCTGCCTCTCTTGTCAAAAAGGTGAATATTCCGAAGTGGGCAAGGATCGCTGTATCATCTGCGACGCAGGGTACCATAACAACTCTGATAGCAGCGCGTGCACTCCCTGTATCGCGGGGAAGTGGTCGATTGCAGGTTCTACGACATGCCAAGATTGCGCAGCTGGTTTCGTCGCCCCTTCCGAGGGGACCTCCAACTGCCAGTACTGCGAAGCTGGAAAGTATGCAGGTAAAGTTGACGAACCTTGCGCTGAATGTCCGAAGGGCACTTTCAGTAGCGGGGGGGCTGAGGAATGCACTCCGTGTGAAGGGAACACGTACACCAATACGAAGGGGCAGAAGGTGTGTCAAACTTGCGGGAATGGAGAAGACGTCAATGACGACAAAACTGACTGCGTGGCGTGCCAAGATGGGTGGGAAAGCAGCGCTGGATCGGACTGCTCAATATGTGGATCAGGGTACAGCAGTACGGGCGGAGAATTCTGCAACGTTTGTGTTGGAGGGAAGAAGGCCTTGGAGGGGAGCTCTATATGCATCGACTGTCTCGCGGGAGAGTTTTCCAGTTTAGGCTCAAGCTCTTGTGATAACTGCACCGCTGGCACTTACTCTGGCGTAGGGAAAGACTCTTGCACGTTCTGCGAGGAGGGCAAATTTTCGGGCCCAAGGGCGAGCACCTGCCAAGACTGTGCTCCAGGGTCAATCAGTTCAATAGGCGCCTCGGAGTGCATCAAGTGCGCCGCCGGAAAGATCGAAAATAACAATTCTTGCGAGCCATGCGCGCCGGGAACGGTCAGCTCGGAAGGTTCCACCTCGTGCGACGACTCCTGCCCGCCTGGAACTTACGGAGAACTAGGTGGGGCCACCTGCAAAGAATGCCAGGCTGGAAAATTCTCCTCGGGCGGCGAAGGGAGTTGCGAGCTCTGCATTGCTGGCAAGTTCAGCGCTGCTGGATCTACTAGTTGCACCAACTGTACAAAAGGAAGATACTCTGGCATGGGCCGCGACAACGTTTTTGATGAGGACGGCGAGCCTTGCGATAAATGCGGAAACGGCCTTGTTTCCCCCCTTGGCAGCCCGGAGTGCACCACATGTGAGGCCGGCACGATCCCAGTTGAAGACAATGCTTCTTGTAGGGATTGTGAGAGCGGAAAGAAATCCGGCGTTGCTGCAACAGAATGTGTGGCGTGCGATGCTGGGACGTATGCGGAAGAGAATAAGTCAAACGCCTGCACCCGGTGTGAACTTGGAACTTATTCGAGAGCGGGCTCAAGCAACTGTACGGGCTGCACTGCGGGAAAGATCGCCTCGAGCTTGCGAGATGAGTGCGTTGACGTTGAGGCGGGGCAATACAGTGACGATAAGGCGGCAACCAGCATCAAATGCCCGGCGGGCACATGGTGCCCTAGGGGGTCCTCAGAACCAACGTATTGCGAACCAGGTACCTTCTCTGGCGCCGGCTCCGATCGTTGTACTAAGTGTGAATCCTCCTCAATCCAGCCCGAGGCTGGTCAGGCGTCCTGCAATTTGTGTCCCCTTAGTCAAGAGGCCAACGAGGATAGGACCAAGTGCATCTGCAAAAGCTTTTTCTTTCCTGTTTACGGTGGCAACTCTGGAGACGACCTTCGGTGCGTCTGTGGCCCTGGGTACACCTTGAATGACGACACCTGCACAAGATGCTCTAGCGGGACGTTCAAGGAGCAGCAGGGCAACCATCCGTGCACTCCCTGCAACGACTTCTTGCTTGGGAGTTTCTCGACCGCAGGGGGACATGGTCGAGATGACGGCGACGATGAAGCCAACAATTCAACGCTGGTCGACCTTGAAGACTCTGCTGCGCCCATTTCGAAGTACAATTGCACCTGCGAAAAGGGTGACTTCAAGATACAGGTAACTAACATGAAAGAAGAAGTCAAGGGCGCCCCGACGGATTTTGAAGATAACGGAGGTTACGGATTCTGCCTGACATGCCCGGAAGGAACCCTCTGCACGGAACGCGGGCTGACCATTGAGACAATTCCTGTTCTGCCTGGCTACTGGCGTAGCGATCTCGTGAGCTACAACGTGGTCCAGTGCAGAAAGGATTTTGCCTGCGCTCAGTCACCCGTAGCTTCGATCGAACAGTGGTCGAACCAAACCGGGATAGAGATTCCTAAAAACTTGACAAACGAAAAAGAAAAGGAGTTGCTATTGGAAGCGTCTCAGTGCGAAGTAGGGCACGAAGGTCCACTTTGCGATGCCTGCAGAGAAGGCTACAACAAAGGGTCGTACTCTGACAAATGCGAGGCCTGCAAAGATGAGGAGTTCAGCGTGCCTTTGCCCATGTGGATTTTGTTGGGGTGTTTGGTCATCTTTCTATCTTGGGCCATCTCTCGGCCGCTGATTCGAAAGCGGAAAGCTAATCGTAGGATGCGGAATTGGGAATCAAAGAGTGAGGGGTCTGATTCAACAGATTTTCTGGGGAACATCAAGATGGAGTCGGTGGCGTACAAGAGAAAGACAGGGAGCAAATCCTTCAGGAGCTTACAAACCAAGTTCAAGATATTAATGACCTTCTACCAGATCACCGGTCAGTTCGAGTCGCTCCTCGTTATCGAATTTCCACCCATTTTTGCGGGATTCATGCGATGGGTGACTTACGTTTTCAGCTTCGATGCTTTCAGGTTTTTCTCCTTGGGTTGCTTCATGGAGGTGAACTTCTTTACGAAGCTAGTGGTTTTCACAGTCGCTCCCCTTTTCTTGGCCGGAGCGATCTTTCTGTTCTTCCTCTTCAGGCTCACTCTTGTCGCGGGGGATTCTGAGGCCGTGCAAAGATCTCGAGACAATCTATATCATCGATTCTTGTTCCTCACGTACATCATCTTCAGTAGCGTAAGCATGACAATTTTTGAAACTTTCAATTGCGTGCAACACGGGGATGACAAGACGTATTACCTGTTCAGCGACTCTAGCATCGACTGCGGGACGGAGGAGTACAAGTGGTACTTGAGGTACGCTAGGCTAATGGTGGGAGTGTACCCTTTAGGAATCACCGCACTGTACACCTACGTCTTGATCTCTCATCGAGATGCGCTGCAGGACCCAAAGAGGATTGACAACCCTAATCTCGACAAGATTCGCTTCTTGTGGGACATGTATGACCTAGAGGTGTGGTGGTTTGAGATCTTTGAGTGCATCAGGAGGCTGAGTCTTACCGGGCTGTTAATCTTCTTGACACCGGGATCGACGAGCCAGATCATTGTTGCTCTGATGATGAGTCTCTTTTACTGCTGTTTTTTCTTCCACTTTAGGCCGTATGAGGTCGACGCCGATGATGATTTGGGCAACATCTGCCAGCTCGCCATCTTTGTGACAGTGTTTTCTTGCTTGATCATGAAGGTCGAGGTCGATGAGACTGACGGTTATGACCAAAATCTATTCGGACTCGTCCTGATCGTCGTCAACATTGCGGGAGTTGTGATTTTGCTTGCTCGTTTCTTGGTCGGGCCGTTCAAAAAGGGTTTGAAGGTGCTCACGAAGAAGCTTGAGCACTCTGGAAGCATCAAGGGAATTACGGCTGATCACGACGATCCCTTGGCCTTCATTGATTACTTCGAGAGACTCGCTCTCAGCGAACCCGAAGACATCGGCTACAAGAAAGTCGTCACTCGCGAAGTCTCAGAGGAGAGGCTGAACTTTGAGAAGGAAACCGGCGCATTTTTAGAGTGGAGGAACTCTGAAGGGAACGGTCCGATCGACGAGGGCAGGGTCACTTTCAAGGTGAATCTTCCCATTGACTTGATCGAGGAGTATTTGGTCAATCCGCACTTCGAGTACAGGAAGGGCGTTGCGGAGAGCTTCAAAGTCGGGGAGAGCACGGAAGAAATGAGGACGGTGTACAAGGCGGTCCGACTCAGCTGGCCTTTCTCAGATCGTGACACCCTCATGACAGAGTATCGGGCTGTTTCCAACCACACCGAGGACGACAAGGTTCCAGCCAGGGTCATTGTGTCTCGTTCTGTAGAGAACGATGCGCTATTTAGCGTCAAGAAGAGCAAACAGAGAGGCTACGTTAGGGCCAACATTAGTTTGAAGGGCTTCCTCTTAATCCCCGACCACGAGATGCCCCTTTTCGCGACCAAGGTCATCCACGTCACCACGGGAGATAGCAACAGCATGATATCCGATCTCATGGCGAGGAGCTACATTCCGAGGAGCATGAAGTCGTTCGTGAAAGTCATGCTGGGCCTTGAGAAGGTCGTCAATGGTCTCCAGAAGCTCAACGAAAAGCTCCATGTTGAGGGCGAAAAGAGGGAGCACACAACGAGAATCGGCAGAGCCATTAGCAAGACGAAAGACAGGATCCGAGGGACTTCCGACGCAGAGCCCCCCCGAGGGCCCTTGAAGAAGCAGGGCAGCAGAAAGCAGTTCGCGTTCGATCAGAATGATGACGATGATCACCTGGCGAACCTCTACCAGACCGAAGAACACAAGGTCATGAGGGAGAGCATAGAGGAGGGGAAGAAGGCGAGGACCAGGAAGAGGGACATCATAAAGAGCAAGGCGAGCGCGGGAGCCAAAAGGGCGAGCCAAATGCTGGCGAGCGGAGGAGGCAGTGGCAAAAAGTGGGGAGGACTAGGCGGCAAAAGCGGAGGGTTGCTGAGCGGCATTGGGGAGGACGAAGATGAAGAGAAGTAGGGGAGAGAGAGCGGGAGTGGAGGACGTGAACCAAGCTGTATCACTTTGTACCTTAAAGAACCACTTTCCTACTGTTTTTCCCCTACTGCTACGTGATTTTCGAGCATGTATATGTATGTTTGATTCATGTTTGTTTTAACACAGTGTTAGGCTATTTTAAAACTTTTCTTGATAAGTTTCGGTCATATTCTTCACCTTAAGATCTCTAAGAGGAATAATATACCATTTTTAGAATGACAAAAAAGGGATTTGAAGTTGGTTTCAAAAATTATCTTCATAAGTTCCAAATTGTCCAAAAGGTGTTCTGATAGATATTTAAATATTCTCAGTATTCAAAATATGATGCTTATTGGGATTGAAAACTCATTTATTACGGAAATCCATTTAAAAAAAATTTAAATGGGCTTTCTTGATAAAAAAAAACAGTAAAAGTTCGTTTAGAGGTCTCAAGGTGAACATTATAGGCCAAATTGACCACAAAAATACCTCAGTCTTGCGTTAAATTTCTCTTGGAAATGAAGTCCCTTTTCTGGGCGGATTTTGCTGCCGCTGAGAGGGTCCGCGATTGGTTCTGACAGTGTCGCTCGACGTTCAAACGCCGGCACAACAAATTTATGAGTAAGAACTTGGAAGCGGTCATTTTTACGCATTGCAAAGCACACGACTATCATCATTATCTAATTATATTTTGCTCTTCTTCGCCTTCATGGCGTTGAAGAAGTCTTGCTTTTTGGGCTTTTTACTGGCTTGCGGGATATTTGAGCTTTTGAAGATGTTAGAGGAGGATTGTGAGCTCGACGGCAGTCCTCGTTTCCCCCCACTGCTCCCCCCCAGCCCGACTGTTGCTGCTATAGGGCTCCTCTTCTTCTTCGACACGCCGCCCGCTTCCCCGATTGACGAGAACGCAGATCCCTTGTTGGCGCCGCTGCTGAAAAAACCCGTGAGGCTTTTTTGGGTCTTATGCGGTTGGCACGCCTTGGTCGCCTTGTCACTTGCCAGGCTGCGTTCCTCGGCCCTCTCCTGGAAATATAGCTTTGCCACGACGGCTAGGTGGTCCGAGAACGTCGGCGGCGTGTATATTATGCCGCTTCTTGACTTCTCAAACTGGTCGACGATGGCCTTCGCAGGAGGCTGAGACGACCCCATGCCCGCCCCATTAAAAGGCGCAGCTACAAAGGCCCCTGAGAAGGTGGCGGCTGCTGTCGCCGCCTCGAATGTGTCCGCATATGCGCCCCTGTCTTCTACCACGGCCGAAATCGCCTTCTCATTCCCGCAGCTGAGCCCTTCGCCTTCCTCCACGCCCGCGAAATTTCCCTTCAGCGAATCGTCGATCAGGATGTAGTCAATACGAGCGCCCTCATTCTCATACCTGCGGTTGGTGTACTGATTGAAGCATGTGAATCTTCCCTCGGCGTCTGGGTGCATAGCCCTAAACGTATCAACCATGCCGTCATCCTCTGTCAGGGCGTCCATCCACTTGGAGAACTTCTTCGTGTGCTTGCTCAGGAAGAATTCAGGGTTCCTCTTCCAGTCGAAAAGCTCCTTCAAGGCTGCCTCGTCCCACTCAATCCCTGCAACGTTCTTGATGAGGTCGACCATCATGTCGACGTGGCAGGACCCGAGGGGCGAGAGGCTGAATTGGTTGTGCAAATTCTCGCAGTTCTCTCTGTCTTTCTCAGGGGTGAACAACATGACGTGGGAGATATCCGACCCCAACGGCCTGCACCTCAACCTCCATTTCTCATGTTTCTCCCCCGTCTTACTATTCGTCGTAGTTTGCTGCACGACCTCCCCCGTCTCCACGACCCTCCCCACAACCTCCCTCCACAATTTCTTGACATCCGCAACCCATCTATCTTCCCCCTCCTTAACCTTCTCACTCAAAACTAACTTCAAATCGACACTCCTATAAAGCGGATGAGTATCAACAGCTTTATGACTCACATTAAAATCCCCCACCAGCACAACCTTCCTCCCATTTTTTCTATAATCATTAATCCTCTCCCTCAACCTATCATGAAACCTTCTTTTAATACCTCCACTAGCACCAGATGCGCAAGGTGCGTAAATGTTGAAGAGGACGAATTCTGAATGATCCGTTAATAAACAACGACCTAAAGAGTCTAATTCCGGGTCTTTCAAGGGAGAAGCGTCAGCGGAGATTACCGAGCCAGGGAGGGAAGGGGTTGATTTGACGTATGTCGCTACACCGTTGAAACCTAATTGGTCAGATTTTTTACAAGGGGAGAAGAAGCAGGACCAGGTTTCAGTGAATTTGAAGGCGATGTCAGCGGCGGGGCCGACGGTGGATTTTAGGTTGGGGAGCTGGATCTTTACTTCTTGGAGGGCAATTATTGTTGTGGGGTGGGAGGGGGAAGTGTGGTGGGTGAAGTACTTCTCGAGGGGAGGGGCGGAGGAGGGACAGAGAGAGGGAGGGGAGGGAGAAGCGGGAGAGGCGGGAGCGGAGTAGCTGTTCAGCTCCGGCTGGTGACGTTTTAGGACTTGGGTCAGGGACTTCAGGCCAGCGACGTTCCAGCTTATTATCTTCACTCCGGATTGGGAGGCGGAGGCAGAGTCGGAGGGAGCAGCCGCCGGGGAGGAGGTGGCTTGCATTCCTTTATTTCCTTTTTAGCCCTTTTTAAGCCCTTGCTCTACAATAAGGGAGTTTAGAGGGAGTTTTTAGTTAAGGGACAACGTTTGATTGAGGATTGTCTGAAAAGACAAAACTCGCAAAAAAAAGAGGCTGGGCCAAAAGTTCCACGTTCACCCCGCTTCCAGAGACCTATTTCAACGCCTCTGCCCGACGGGCTACCACCATTCACATCTCAGTTGATCTCCTCCTGATCAGGTGAGCGTCGTCTCGTGTACATGTTATTCAGTGTAGCAATGGCTATAGCGCTCGGAGGAGAGCGGAAGAGAACGCACATCTTATTGGTGCTTTATTTCATTTTAAACGTAACGACGTGTGTAATCCTTTTAAATTAGGGACCATTACTGGTAGTTATGTCCAGCACTGCAACGCTAAATACTCCAATCCGTCGTAAAATCGCTAAAATTCCATTCCTAACCCATTCTCGAACGAAACACACATCCCGCCCACCAAAACTCAAACCATTTATGCCCCATTTTATACCCTACTTCTCCTCAACAGCGCTTCCCCCCTCCCCTTCCCCCCTTCCTACCGACCTACGAGCATTCAATTTACATATTGCTGTAATACTGTAAGCGAAGAGCACTACCCTCCCCCCCCCGTAATATCGTACCAATATCTTGCCTCCTAGTTGCCGAAAATAGTAGACAATAGTCAAGCTAAACAATAGAACAAGGACAGTGTACAACACAGCAGCAGCACATCCAACCCCGCTATACCAACCCTACCAACCCCCATGAATAACCTGCACTCGAGCGTGCAGCAGCTCAGGAGCGCTGTGGACGTTGTGAGGATCGTAAATGGTGAGAATTCTTCCACCATCCCTCCCCAACAGGCCCTGAGCGCCCCCCCTAACACCCCCCCCCCTCTCCTAACCCCTCCTCCCCCTCTCCTAACCCCCCCTCCCTCCCCCGCCCCTTAGACCTCGGCCCTTCGGTGACTTCTTCTACCTCCTCCTTCCGCGGTCTCATCCAGAGGATCCCCTCCCAGTCCCTCGACGAGCAGTCCATCGGCTCTCTAATCGGCTTCTTCGCCAAGACAGCCTCCCACCCCGCCTCCCCCGACAACGACGACCTCTCCCAATTCCTCGTCGGCAGCTTAACCAACGACGGTTCATTGAATAAAACAGCCAAGAACGGAGGAGAAGGTACAACGGGATCGTCAGACTGGAATTATGACGTCGTAGCCAGGGTGTTCGCGGAGGATTATAAGGGACTTAACTGGACTGGAGTGGCACAGGTGAGAAGCAGTAGCAGTTGACTCGACCGACGAACCCAATCTCCAACCCCACCCCCACCCC
>BRXX01000333.1:23776-53412 GCA_030267905.1 Triparma verrucosa
CCCCCCCCCCCCCCCCCCCCCCCCCCCCCCCCCCCCCCCCCTCCCTCCACAGTGGTTCGACTCTGCTGAATTCTACGTCGCCGACCTGAACTCCCTCAACGTCGTCCTGAAGCTCTACCGCGCCGGCTCCAACCAACCCTCCCTCCCATACCCCTCTCTCTTCTCCTCCTGGCGCAACAACCTGGGTCAGCTCAGCCTCATCGCCGCGCTCATCACCGCCCCCGCCGAGCTGTACACCTTCCAGCTCAATGAGGTCGAAGCCCAGGACTTCCTCATCGGCAACCCCTTCCCCAGCAAGGCCTGGAGCTGCGTCGCCCTCACCTCCCACCTCCTCATGCTCTCCGACCACCCCAACACCCAGATTCAAGCCGCCATACGCAACCTCTTCAGGAACGCTCTCATCTCATGCCCCGAGCAGATCGTCCTCGCCCTCGTTAAAATTCAACAGGCAGGAACGGGCCAGCTTCCAGGCCAGAAACTCATAGGCGAGATGATGAGTCAGCTCCTCCAGGTCTTCTTCAAGCCCGGCCGTTCCGCCTACAGCGGCCACGTGATCAAGCGCCTCTGGGACATCTTCCCCAAGTTCGTAGTCTCCGGTTGCGTTGAATCGTGGCGGTCCGTTGCCTCTTCGCCTCCGACCTCGGAGGAATGGCTCGCGACTGTCATGCACATCGTGGGTGTCGTGAGGCTTCTCTCGAGGGAGAGGGAGGCTGAGGCGGGGATCAGGATCCTCAGCGGGGGAGACATTGAGTACGTCCTTTCCATAGCTTTCGTAGCGGGAGATAAGGACGTCATCAAGCTCGACACCTTCCTCCTGGAGAAGATAAACTCCGAGGGGATGCAGTTCGCTTTCCCTCTAGTCGCTTTCGTGGGGAAGAACTACATGGCAGCCGTCCCCCGCAGCGAGGGCCACGTTCCCATCTCGATCGAGAACATCGCAGTGGCGCTCAAGACTCTAGCTAACTGCAACAAGGAGCTGCAGAACCAGCCCACCCCCAACAACAACACTCCGCTATCGGCGTCGATCAAGGCTCTGACGGAGGCGTGCATCGCCAAGCACCCTTCCCTCGCCCACGCCAGCGTCTCGTCTGACGAGATTGAGGAGATGGCGAATTCTTACTTTCAGAAAATCTACACGTCCGAGCAGAGCATAGGCGAAGTAATCGAAATGCTCAAGCGCTTCAAGACCTCGGAGAACAGCAGGGAGCAGGACATCTTCGCCTGCATGATCCACAACCTCTTCGACGAGTACAGGTTCTTCCACAAATACCCCGACAAGGAGCTGCGCATCACAGGCGTCCTCTTCGGTACTCTCATCCAGCACCAGCTCGTCTCCTCGATAACCCTGGGCATCGCCCTGCGCTATGTCTTGGAGGCCCTCCGCAAGCAACCCGTCCCCGGCGGCAGCGGCAAGATGTTCCGTTTCGGAATGTTCGCCGTAGAGCAGTTCAAGAACCGCCTCCACGAGTGGCCCCAGTACTGCTCTCACATCATACAGATCCCGCATCTGAAGCAGTCGCACGCGCAGTTAGTCAGCGAGATAGAGGCGGTGATGCAGAAGGCGAAGGCCGAGGCGGGCCTCAACAGCGACAACTCGGCTGACCAGTCGGCCCAGCCAAACCTCCAGGCGGTCGGCCAGCCTGACCTTACAGCCAAGTCTCCAAATAGTATGTCGATGCCTTCGTCGTCCGACCCGTCGTCCTTCTCGATGGCGAACAACGCCGCGACTGGGTCAAACGCCTCCGGCGGCGCCGGTGGCGCCCCCGCCCCCGCCCCCGTCGTCTTCGGCACAAATTTGGGCAAGGCCGTGTCGTCCACCGGCCCAGAGACGGAACACCCCCCGCCCCCTGACAACATCCTCGACAGAATCCAGTTCATCATTAACAACATCTCCATGTCTAACCTCGACGGGAAGGTCCAAGAGCTCCGCGAGATCATGAACCCTCAGTGGTTCGGATGGCTCGGGAACTACCTCGTAGTGAAGCGCATCTCCACCCAGCCGAACTTCCACTCCCTTTACTTGGCCTTCCTGGAGAAGCTCGGCGACTACGGCCGTGGCCTCGTCGACGCGATCCTCCTCTCCGTCTACCTGAACGTCGGGAAGCTCCTCCGCTCCCCCAAGATCACCATCCTCACGTCCGAGCGTTCCCTGCTAAAGAATTTGGGAAGTTGGCTAGGAGCCATCACCTTGGCACGTAACAAGCCCATCCTCCACCGCATGCTCGACTGCAAGGAGCTGCTCTACCAAGGGTACGAGACTGGTCGGCTCATCGCAGTCACGCCCTTCGTGGCTAAGATTCTCGAGGGCGCTAAGAACTCGGTCGTCTTCCGTCCCCCCAACCCGTGGGTTATGGGGCTGCTGTCCGTGTTCAAGTCACTGTACGACGTCGAAGATTTGAAGATGAATATAAAGTTCGAGGTTGAAGTGCTGTGCAAGAATCTGAACGTCAAGCTCGACGAGATCGAAAAGGGAGACGAGCTCCTCACTCGAGTGAGCCCCAACAAGGAGAAGAACCCCGACTTCAACACCAAGAGCGTTTCCTCGACTCCTGCCGCAGTCGTGGACGCCAAGGTCGCGGCAGCCGGAGGGGGGGAGAACTTCCAGGAGCAGACTGTCATCCCGAATCTGGCCGCGTACGTTCAGATCAACCCGTCCGTGGCTCTCTTCTCTGCGCACCCCGTCCTGAAGCGCGTCGTCCCCGTCGCCGTGGACCGCGCTATCCGCGAAATTATTCAACCCGTTGTAGAGCGCTCCGTGACCATCGCGTGCATCACGACGAAGGAGCTCATCGTGAAGGACTTCGCCATGGAGAGCGACGAGAATAAGATGAGGAAGGCGGCGCAGCTCATGGTCTCCAACTTGGCTGGCAGCCTGGCCCTGGTGACTTGCAAGGAGCCCTTGAGAGGGAGCGTCGCGACAAATTTGAGGAACTTGTTACAGAGCGCTATAAGCGCGAACAACATCACTCCCATGCAGGAGCACGAGCAGCTGATCGAGCAGGTCGTCCAGGTGTGTGCCACCGACAATCTGGAATTGGGCTGCATGCTCATCGAGAAGGCTGCGACCGAGAAGGCCATGAGAGACATCGACGAGGCCCTGGCGGCCCCCCTGCAGACCAGGAGGAAGCACCGCGAGCAGACCGGGCAGCCGTTCTACGACATGAGCATCTTTAACAACGCTCGCTACCCCAATGCTCTCCCGGAGCCCCTGCGCCCCAAGCCAGGAGGGCTGGGCGCGCAACAGCTCATGGTCTACGAGGCCTTCCAGAGGATCCCCAGGCAGCCCGTTGTCGCGGGAGCCGTCGAGGGCGGCGTTGCGGGTGCGGCTGGCGCCCCCCCTGCCGGAGCCGGCGTCGTCGCTGACGGCAACATGAAGACGTTGACGATGTTGGCGCAGAAGCTCAACATGAGCGTGAATAGCTTACTGGCGGCGGCGGGTAACAGGAGCGGAGAAGTTACTTACATGATGCTCCCTGAGAACCACGAGGTTAAGAGCATCATCACCGAGATCAGAAAGGTCGTGGGCGCCAGTTCTGACGACGTCAGCTTGAGCTTCGCTCAGACCATCTTCAAACAAATGTACGACTTAACTCTGAACGAGCCCTTGCGCTTGGAGTCGCTCATTGAGATCTTGACCGCTGTTAACGAGGGCTGCTCGAAATTATCCAAGGACGTCACGGTGTGGATCACGTACGCCCCGATGTCGACGGAGGAAGAGAAGAAACTCCACCGCACGGTGCTGCTGTTGTTGGTCAGGGCTCAGCTGGTCAAGATTAACGAGTTGGACGCGTGGATGTCCCACTCTATGAAGGGAGGCACCGACGGTGTTTGGGTGGAGTTCGCCATGTATTTCGTCAGGACGGCCGTCCACGAGAGGATCACGAGCGTCAGCGAAATTCCGAACGTCATCGACACCTTCACCAAGATATCTCAGAAGCAGGGCAACTACAAGAAGTCCGTCAACAAGCTTCTCGACGACCTCAGGGGCAGCAAGGCGGAGGGCGGCAATGCGGAGGGCGGGGACAACGCTCCGGTGCAGCCCGCTTCCACGGCGGCGCCCATCAGCCAGCAGCAGAAGGGCGTCGCCCAGCCGGCCATCAGCAAGGTCGATTCTAGCGAGGGGCTCGGCGTGTCGGACATCGCCGCCAAGAACGCCGAGGCCATCGCCCTCGCTTCTCGCAACGACCCGCCTCAGACCCGCCAGTCCGTCACTCACCTGTTGGACTACTGGATCCGCGTGTACAACGAAACGCCGGGTAACGAGAAGGCGTACGCGCAGTACTTGCAGCTGTTGCAGCAGCACGGCGTTGGCAAGAGCGAGGAGAACTCCGAGCGCTTCTTCCGCGTGTCCACGGAGCTCGTGATCGAGGCCGTTTTGAAGAGCGGCCAGCCCGCCGAAGGGGGGGTGGGACCTCCCGTGTTGCACTACAACGTCGTCGACGCTTATGCCAAGCTCGTGGCCCTGCTCTTCAAATACATGAACAGCGGTGGCGATGCGAGCAAGGTTGCGACGCAGCGCATTAACCTGTTGAACAAGGTCCTTGGCATTACGGTGCAGTGCCTCATGGCCAGCTCCGTCGTAGCCAAGAACAACAGCCAACGTTTCGACCAGCGCCCTTGGTTCAGGTTGTTGATGAACCTGATCCAGGATCTCAATCTTCCCGACCCGCAATTGGATTCCATCTCTCTCCAGATTCTCGGTGTCTTCGGCTCTGCATTGCACGTCATCCAGCCCTGCGTGATCCCTGGTTTCACCTTCGCCTGGCTAGAGCTCGTTAGTCACCGCATGTTCCTCCCCAACCTTCTGTTGGCGAAGGGGCAAAAGGGGTTCGGCCTCGCCCACCAGCTTCTCCTGGACCTCTTCCAGTTCCTCGAGCCCTATCTCAAGAAGGGAGAGCTAGACGATTCCATTCGCACCTTGTACAAAGGCACTCTCCGTGTATTGTTGATACTCCTCCATGACTTCCCCGAATTCCTCGCAGAGTACCACGCGTCGTTTACCGCCCTCATTCCCAACAACTGCGTGCAGCTCCGCAATATCTTCCTCTCCGCGTTCCCAAGGTCCATGAGCCTCATCGACCCCTTCACGCCTAACCTCAAGATCGACCTTCTTCCGGAAATCTCTCAGCCTCCCAGGATCCTAAGCAACATTACCGGAGCTCTGGGCGGGGTGAGGGCGGACATCGACGTCTACCTCAAGACCAGAGGTCCGCCCACATTCCTCGCCGAGCTACCGGGACGGTTGCTCAACAGGAGCGGCGAGGTTAACGCGAGTATCGTAAACTCGCTTGTGATTTACGTCGGGATGGAGGCGATGCAGAAGGAGGGATCCATGAGGGGTGGCGAGATGGACATCCTCACAAGGCTCCTGGAGTTCCCTCCGAAAAATCGATACGCCTGTATCTGCGCCATTGCCAACCAGCTTCGCTACCCCAACAGCCACACGCATTATTTCAGCCAGGTCGTTCTGTTCCTCTTCCAAAACGCCACCGACGAGGGTGTCAAGGAGCAGATCACGCGTTGTCTATTGGAGAGATTGATCGTGCATCGTCCGCACCCGTGGGGTCTCTTAATTACGTTCATTGAGCTCATTAAGAACCCCCGCTACGCTTTCTGGTCGCATTCCTTCACTCGCTGCGCGGCCGAAATTGAACGCGTTTTCGAAAGCGTCTCGAGATCGTGCATGGCCCCAAATGAGGGAGCGGGGGAAGGAGAATCAGTTGGAATTGCCAAAAATTAGGCAAATCTCTTATTAACTGCTATCCTCTTCTGCCGCGCGACTTGATGAGAAGGATGTGACGATGAGGATAGCTTGGGTGTGTGGGGGTGTTGGTGGGATTTTGGGGTTGGTGGGGGGCAAAAAAAAACAGAAAAGAAAAACATTCGAATAAAGCAAATCCTCTTTCGTTAATAATAATTTTTTACAGGTCATCGTCCCAACCCTCGAGAGGTTGATTTATGCTATCCACCATGAGCTTCCCCGTGAGGGGACATTCGCTCGCTATCAGGCTGTCGAATTCGTCCTGCAGTTTCCTTATCTTTTCGAGCTCCTTCTCTCTCTCCGCCGCGCTCTTGTCGATAACCACGGCTTTCTTCTGTTTCGCAGCGCCGAAGGTGGACGCGGTGGCGACGACAATTTCCTCGGTGTAGGTGTCTCCTCCCAGCTGCTCGAGTTCGCTTTCAATTTCGACGACCCGCTCTCGCTGCGCTTCCGTGAGGGACCGCCAAACCTCGGCCCGGAGAGCCTTGTCGTGGACCACGAATCCACTGGGGAAGACGTAGAAGTTCTCCCCGACATCGCACAAGGAGACGCCGTCCCTCAGCAGCGGTTTGCCGCTCAGCGCGCACTTCGCATTTTTGGGGCACTGGATGGGGGCGTTTTGAACCTCTTCGATCTCCTCCCTCAGCGAGTCGCACGTCATGTCGCACTCGTTTACCTCGTCCTTGTAGCGCTGGATTTTCTCGCTGTAGACGGAGAGCGCCGCCACGATTTCCTCCTTGAAGGTGTCGATCTGAACGAAGTCAGGCAAGAAGGGTAGCACGTCCTCGATGCTCAGTACTCCGCTCTCCTTCAGTACACCGATGACCTTCGCCACCACGTCCTTGCCCACGCCGTCCTCCCCCCCCCCCTTCGCGGCGTCCTTGGCAATCATCAGCCATAGCTTCTTCTGCTCCGGCCCAATGGAATTCTCAGCGAGTTCCCTCGCCAGGGTCGGGTCCACGTTCAGGGCCAGCTCGACCGCGGCCTCCCGCTTTCCCATGGCCATGTAGACCTTCACGGCCGAGCGGTGATGGCGCTGCGTCTTGAGGATTACATGGAGAGCAAACTTTAGATTGAGAGGCGGAGTGTCTGCGACGAGAGAAAGAGCGGCGAAGTGAGGAGCAGCGAGCGTCGAGATTGGATTAGATAATGCAGAAATCGAGGATCACTTTTACAAGAGGTGTTTGACTGTCGTACCTCCTCCGATTCCCGTGGTGACGTTGGTCAAGTACCTGAAGAGCGGGGCCTCGTCCTCCAGATCGGCGTACAGGGTCATGAGGTGGTTGTGCACGGCCGCACTGTTGTTCCCGAGCTTCACCACGCCCTCCAGATAGCTGAGGATGCCGACCTCCTGCAGGTCCTCGATGGTGTCAGTTTCGTCGTCCTGCTCCTCCCTGGCCTCGGCGGCGCGCTTTCCGACGAACAAAGTCGCGGGCAGCAGAAGCTCCGGATCGAGCCCGTCACTGTAGCGCCTTATCCAGGCCTCGCTCGCCTCAACAGGGGCGCGGGACAGGATCTCCTCAGCGTGGAAGTAGTAGACATCCTTGACGGTGGATATCTCGGCTCCGTCGAGCATCTTCAGCGCAGCCATGGCTCCGCGGCGCTGCGTGGCCGCCTCATTTGCGTTGCCGCTCTTGATCGATAAGGCGGCCCTGACGGCGGAACCGAAGTCCCCGCAGGCGGCGGCGAAGGCCGCAATCTCGTGAGCGGCCGCCCCGTGGCTGTGGGGAAGGGGTGGGGTAGGGGGGCGACGAGTTAGGATTGCGTGTTTGCAGTTCTCTTCGCGAGCAGAAGTGTAGAACGTCCCAATTCCTGCGCTCACCTCTTCATTATGCTCAGGGTAGTCTTGGAGTCAAGCTGCCTCGCGTTCCTAGCGAGGAAGGCCCCAATCGCCGCGTCCATGTGCTTGTTGTTGTGCTGCTGGAGCGACCCCCTCTCCGAGAGCATGAGCTCCGCGATCCACGCGCCGAGCATCGCGAGCTGAATTCCGCGCCCCTTCTCCTTGCTGAGCTTGTTGAAGCTCTCGGTCAAGTACGCGGTGAGGCTGGACGTGGAAAGGCCGGTGGACGAAGTGACGTCAACGGGGGCGAGGAGGGAAGGCAGGCAGAGCCTCAGCGACGTCGACGCGAATCCCGCGAGGGACCTGGGCGCGCGGGCGAGCCACCTCGCCGCGAGCTCCCCCCTCCCCTTCTCGAGGTGAAACTCCGCCCTGCACAGGTTGACCAGAGCCCTCTCCTCAGAAGTAGAGCAGAGAGCCTGAACCTCGTCGAACTCAGCCTCGTCGGCCTTCTCTTGAGATGTTTCGCCCGCCACGGACATCCCCCCCCTCAGGATCTTCCTCAGCCTAAGCTTCCAAACATCCCTCTCCTCAAACGGGCTGCTTACGTGAAAGATATCCCTCCCCCTCCTCAACCAAACCGCCCCGACCCTCCTAGCGTCGCAAACCAACTCTGAGTTAATCTTCTCCCTCCCCAAAACCGCCAACTCATTAACCCTAACCCTCTGCACAACTTCCAAACTAACTCTACTAACAACCACAACATTACCATCCCCACACAAAATAACGAAATGGTACGAAGTTAAACCTAAACCTTTCGGTACACCCTGCACGCCTATATCATCGTACATTATTATACCAGCCGACTGGAGAGGATCTGAAGGGGAGTCTGAGAGGGTACCGTGGTAGAGCCCGAATTCTGATAAGAGGCAGACGGAGGTTCCGAGGACTTTAAGGGAGGTTGTTGTTACTGAACCTGGGAGTTCTACGAAGGTTGGGGAGGGGGGGGGGGGGGAGGAGACGGAGGGGGAGGAGACGAGGGGGGAGAGGAGGGTGTGGAGGCGGGTGCGGAGGCCGCGGCCGGAGGTGCAGGCGAGGATTTGGAGGGAGGTGGGGGTGGGGAAGTAGAAGATTGAGGTTACGGGGGAGGGATGGGGGAGGGGAGGAGTCTGAAATTTTCCTAGGAAGGTTATGGACGGTTCGTCTGACGTAGAGTCCTGGGGGAGGAGGGAGGCAGAGTAGCAGGACGAATTAGAGGTCCCGAGGAGGAGGCGCTTGGGGTTGGACTCGGTTCCAGAGGCGACATCCCAGGCTATACTGGTGATCACGCAGCGATCCTTTTCCATGACCTTCTCCCACTTTTTCATTTCCCTGATCGGCTCCTTGTTCTCGTAGCACTTCCCGTTGAGGTAGTACGTGTTTTTGTCAGTGACGACGACATTGTGGTAGCCGGTGGGGTCCAAGAAGAGGCGGGGGGGAGTCTTGGTGACGGCAGGCGGGAGCACCCTGACGTGAGGCGTAGGAGAGGTTATGCGCCATCGGAGGAGGGTACGGGAATTCCCATTAGGGTTCAGGGTGGAGAGGATAAGGGTGCCGTCGCCGCCTGCTACGAGGCTCTCCCAAACTTCCTCTTGATCCTCCTGTGTTTTGTTGTTGTTGGGAGAATCTTGGGCACTACCAGCACCACTACCAGCGAGTCTATTAAATATAGACGATGTTATGGAGGTACCTGTACTTGACTTACTTCCTTTACTTGTCCTTGAGGAGGAAGAAGGTGGAGGAGGAAACGTTACGCGTTCGACATTAAATGACATAGTAGTGGTAAAAGTGATAGTGGTATCAATATTACGAGCCGTAGGGAGCGAAATCTGTCCTGGTATGAAGCAGCCGTGAGGGGGTATCGATAGTGTGTGTGTGTCTTTAACCCAAAAGCAACCTTAAAAAGTCTAATGCTGACTTTTATTTAATGCAGAAGGATACTGAAAGGTGTGAAGCTCTCAGAGTGCGGTATAATAATTTGTGAAAGGAAGCCTACCAATGGTTGAAGGGCGAATAGGCTAAAATGCTAAAATCCTGCAATATATATTCCCTCAAAAAAATCCTTGAGAAAGCCGGCTTAGAAGACGTTCGAGGTGTCACAGTGCCTTTTGGGGATAATACCATGAGTAATGACGACAGACACTTGTCCAGTACTCGTAATGCGTTTGTAAGTGACATTAATTGACTTTTTAGAATTATTTGGGCGTCGATGCACACACTTTAAATGCAACTTTAAAATAAGCCGTACGGTTAGCACACGTTGGCACTATCGCGGAATACACTAAAGCGCCGAAGAAAACGAATAGCTGAGCTGCTTCATACTGAAAAGCTACTGAAAGTAGGCTAACCAGACCGTCACTACCCACTTCTTCTTCTCAGATAAACTTCTTCAAATCGCTGTTCGGAGCCGGCGTCCTAAGTCTCCCTCACGCCTTTTCAACCGTAGGCCTTCCCCTCTCTCTTATAACCTTTTCCCTAATCTTCCTAACCTGCCTCTTCTCCTGTTACCTCCTCCTCCAATCCAAGTCCCTCACCCCTTCCCTCTCAAACTCTCCGACAACCTTCCTCTCCCTTTCCTCCACCATCCTTTCCCCATCAATCGGGCGCCTAATTGGCCTAACAATCTGCACCCTCGAGCTTCTCTTCTGTTCCGGTTTTATAATAGCAATAAAAGACAACCTAAACTCATCCTACCCATCCCTCACATCCCCAACAATCCTAACCGTACTAACCCCTACCCTCCTCATCCTCGGTCAGATAAAATGGCTCTCCGACCTATGCTGTATATCATTTATAGGTATAACAGTATACTTCATAGGAGTCCTCGTCTCCTCAACAATCTACTCCATGCGCAACTGGTCCCCCCCTCCTTCAATGTTCGAGTATAATTTATCTAACATTAGAGAATTCGCGGGAACGGCAGTGTACAGTTTAGAAGGTATATGCCTTGTTTTACCTGTTGAGGGTAGTATGGAGAGGAAGGGGGAAGCTTTTCAAATTGTTGGAGGGAGTTTGAGTTTTTATGCCGTCCTTATTGGAGGGTATGCGGCGATAGCGTATGGGGGAGGTTTGGCTGGGGAAGGTTGTGATATTGTTACTGATTGTATTGAGGGGGATAATGTTAAGGTTTTGAGGTTGGCTTTGAGTGTGGCTTTGGTTTTGAGTCACCCGGTTACGCTGTTCCCTGCGAGCGAGATTTTGACGGAGGTGCTGCTGGGGGAGGAGGGGGGGGAGGATGAGGCGAAGACGCCGCTGATTAATAATCAGAGGGAGGGAGGGGAGGGGGGAGGAGAAGGCGAGGAGGTGAGGTAGAGAAACAATAACGAGTGGAAACAATAAAACCCTCTCCTCACAACATAACAACACCCCCCTCCTTCCCAGGTGTGCCTCGACGGCTTCGACGAGTTCACTCCCCCCCCCAAATCCCTCCGCTCCCCCCTAAAATCCTCCCTCCTCCGCGTCTTCACCGTCTCCGTAACCCTCCTCCTTGGCTTCTCCGGTATAAACTTCTCCACCTTCTCCAACATCGTAGGAGCAATAGGTTTGAGTACCATTGGCTTCGTGGTGCCTGTTTTTTTGTATGTAAAGGCTTTCCAAAAAAAATACGGCTCTGCGAAGAAAATTCAGACGAAAATAAAAATTGGACTCGTGTGGAGTTTGGCGGTGGGGTTCTTTAATATCTTCGTTGTTGGAGGGGGAGCTGTAATGAAGTTGTTTGTATAGAGAAGAAAAACAAGTTCTGGCGTTTCTGTGTTTATTTTTAATGAAAAGGTTATTTTTTCTCTCCGGGCGCTTCTCCTCGCCTTTAGTATAGCCGCCTCTTGTTCTTTCCCTGTTGTGTTTTTACGCGCTCGCTTACGCGCTCAAACCGGCGGGGTTCTTCAAAACGAGAATGACGCTGTCCCCCCTGAGGAACATTTTACTGACGAAACGATCCTTGTTAACGACCGTCTTCCCTTTCTTACCCTTCCCGGTTTTGGGGACCTCGGTCCACATCTCTTTGACGTCCTCGAGGACCATGTTGAAGTGACGGTCGAAGGCTTTAACGCGGCAGAGGAGCTTGTGGTTGTTGCGGACGTTTATCAGGACTTGGGTGTTGGATTTTACGGCTGTGTAAAGGACGGAGAGGGGACCGGAAGTGAAGGTGTCGGGGCCTGTGGGAGGATCGACCATGGCAGACATTATTTTACACCCGACACAGAATTGATTACTTGCACGAGATTAGAGTAATAAGCGGCGAGAGGCGGCGAGATTACTTGCGTGCGTAGTTACGACTGAATGAAAACTATACGGAAATCTGGAGCTATAATCAGGAGTGCGGCGTAGAATAGCGTTAGAATGAATGATTGTTCGAAAAGCAACAGCGTTCGGCAACAGCGTTCGACAACAGCGTTCGACAACAGTAACCGTGGGGTACCCAATCCAAACCCCGCAGACGGGCCCACGTTTGGTGGATTGGCCTCCTCTTCCTTTTCAGACACAACGTGTTGACGGATCACAATAAGATTCATAATCGAAGTAGCATGTATATATACATCCATCACCGGGCACGAAGGCTGCTTGATGGTCTTACGAACCTGGCTTTGAGGATTACTTTTGATGACCCTCTTTTTCAGGTGAATTGACTAAATTCATCACTTCCACAGGAAACGTCATCCATCCCCTCCCAACATCCTACACGCTCAGCAAACGAATTCTAAACCCTCAATTCATCTCTCCCCTTTAAGTTGTATATCATCCAGATCATCAATCATCCTGCCCAGGCCGGGAGCTGTTGCGAGAAGCTAGTTCACAATGAGTAAGTGTTTACAATCAATACAGTCCCATTGCCCCCCCCTGTAACGGCACGAAGGGTATTGGCATGAACAAAGGAGTGATGTAGAAGGGGAATGCTACGAGACGACGACCAAACCTTACCAAACCCCTACAACAAGTCATGCCCAATAGGCATGCCCAATAGGCATCCCTCTCTCGTAATCAATAAAAACGTAAAAAATTCTAACCCCCCCCCCCCCCNNCCCCCCCCCCCCCCCCCCCCCCCCTCCCCCCCTTCCCAGATAAACCTTCCCGCAACCCTCGTTCCTCCCGTTCCTCCGCCCCCGAATTAAGCTCAACCTACTCCTCCTCCGTCTCGAAAATCAAAGCAGGCTACGCCGGAATAAAGAAATCGATGCTAGATGTCGACTTAGTCAACCCAACGTTCTTCCCGAGGAGGAAGGACACTATGCAGCAGGTGAGTGGATTAATCAGAAGTCATGTTTGCGGCCTTTCTGTTCAACATTTGTTCACATTAAAAAAACACACCTTTCACAAATCTCTCTTCAGCTCTGGGCAGCTCGCGATTCCCTCTCTGCGATAAAAACGTACGAGTCAACCGCCTCCTACCTCCTCCCTTTCAAAAAAGTCCACCACGACTCTGTCCCTACATCTCTCCCTGACGCTGCGTTTGCTAGGTCAGGTGATTTCGGTATAATAGGACACGGTCAGTCCGATAAATTAAGGAGAGCTTATAGGGAGCTTAAAGCTAACAGCATGTTCTACCCTGAAGAACCTGAAGCTCCTACGCCTATAAAACCTACGAGGAGGAATAACTTTAAGAGGGCGAGGAGTCCGACGGAACTTGAGAGTAAATGGGAGAGGAAGAGTAAGGAGTATATCGTACTTAGGAGGGATGAAGTTGCGGAGCTTACTGCGATGGAGAAGGTGAGAGGAAGACGGAGGGGGGGGCCTCTGGGTTATCGACGTTTCTGTCTCTGGGACGTTCTGCACTGTTGCGTTGTTTCTAACGTTCATCGTTTTTTTTCGGTTCCCTCGCGTTTTTCGACAGCTCCTGCGTTCAGAGAGGAAGAATTTGCAGAGGCAGTGCAGCTGGCTGTTCAACGATCAGCAGATGAGCGCTCGCGTGCCGATGCCTGTTAGTAAGATGGCGGTCGTTGACGTTTGCAAGGCGGAGATGAGGGAGGCGAGGAGTCTTTTGAAGGTCGTCATGAGGGTAGACGAGAGCAAGGAGGGGTTTAGAGAGAGGAAGAAGAAGAACAAAAAGTTCGACACAACAAAGGGAGGGATGAGCCCGTGGGACGAGGCGGAGGAGATCGGGGAGAGGGGGAGGCACGGGGAGTACGTGGGAAAGGATACGGTTTGGCCCAAGTTCAAGCCGGATATGGAGGTCCTGAATAGGACGCCGGTCTCGGGGAAGGCGGTGTGGTACATGAGGCAGAGGGAGCTGCACGAGAAGGAGCTCAGGACATTCGAGCAGAGCACGATGCTCATGGAGGAGACCGTGCAGAGGCTGTCGTGGAGATACATCGAGGCCAAGAACAGGATGGACGACTACAACCAATATTACTACTACGCGACTCGGTACGGGCCGTATGACGAGGAAGAGTTCAACAGGACTCCGATGCCAGGAGCCTCTTACCACAAGAGGTGCACCGCGGGTGCCAGGAGCTGGCAGAGGATGTGGTGGGCCAAGTGGCCGCCTCGCAGGATGTGGTTGGACATTTGCGCCACGAGGATGCAGGTGAGACTGGGTATCGACTGACTTCCGTCTCCGGGACTTCTACACTGCTACATTGTTCATTGTTCTAACTCGTCGCTTCGCTCCTCGGCTCGCTCCTCGGCTCGCTCCTCTCCTCGCAGGCCTTGATGCGGGGAATCTGGGTGCGGAAAAGGTGGAGGCCGATCGTGCGCATGAGGATGCACCATGGGAGGTACGCGAAGATGCTGCGGTGCTTGAACCCGTGGAAAACGTGGGTCGCCAAAATGAAGCGGGCGAAGAAACTGTTGGGAAAGATTTTGGTCGGTGCGCTGAGATTGAACTTCACCTCTTGGAGCGCGTACGTTAAGAAGGTGAAGGAGGAAAGAGAGGAGGTCGCCAGGAAAGCGTTGAAAAGATTCATCATGCGGAGGGAATTCGCGGTCTTCAACTCGTGGTACTCGTACGTCGAGAGGAAGAAGAAAATCATCACCATGATGAAGCGAGCCATTGGAAACCCAGCCTTCAAGCACTGGCTCGACTACGTCGATATGATCAAGGAGCAGAAGATGGTCCTCAGGGGTTTTACAGCCCTTCAGGCGAGGCACCGGGCGCACGTCGCGAGGGCGGAGTTCGCTGGGCTGCTTAAATTTAGGCACGTTATGAAGAAGCTAGTGAGGACTAAGAAATCTCTCAACTTCATGGGTGCTGTGCTGCACGCCCTCGTGGAAGAACAGGAGCGCAAAAAAATGGACCAAGAGTTGAAGGACGCGGTCGGCGAGGAGGAGAAGAGGCTGTCGGAGTTCAACGCCGAGTTCGACAAGATTGAGTCGGGAATCAGAAAAGTGAAACAAATGCAAATGAAGACACGGAAGGGCAAGAAGGAGGTCAAGGAGCTCACGCAGTACGTTTACGAAGAGAAAATGGAGGAGCACAAGAGAGGAGAGGGCCCCAAGATGACTATGAAGGAGGCGGAGGAGATCGCGCGGGCGAGGATGCTCAACAAGGCTTGCGACGAAGCACGGCTACAAATGAAGCACAACTTCGAGGCGAAGAGGCCCCCTAAAATCCAGTCGTGCGACCCGAATAACCCGCAAGTGTTCATCTACCGCGAGCACTACATCAAAGCTTGCTCGGATTTCGCCGAGATCGACTTGTGCCTGAAGTCGACCAAGGGCGTCGAGCTGTTTGAGTTCTACATTGACCGGGTGCATGGAATAGGAGCGGAGAAATTCTCCGTGAACTTTTGGCAGCACGTGGCGACGTGGAAAAAGACGGACAGCCATTCAGAGTACTACAGAGACGACGCCGTTGCGATCTTTAACGACCACATGGACGCGTCGGCCACTCAGCCCGCTGCCATCAACAAGTCGCTGAGGGAACGTTTGGGGACGGAGCTGATGAAAATCGAAATCCAGGAGGACGCCAAGGACGCCATCGAGGAGAAGAAGAAGAAGGGTGGCTTCGGATCCCTCTTCGCCCGGTTCCAAACAGTGGAGGAGACGACCCTCCGCGCGAACATCTTCGACGAAGCGGTTTGGGAGGTCATACAATTCCTGAAGAAGAACTGCTGGGAGGGTTTCTTGAATAGTAACCTCGGAGAGGAGTACCGCGAGTGGCTGAAGAAGGAGAAGATGAAGGCCCGTCAACGTCGTGTCGACCAATTCTTGCAGGAACGGAGGCAGCGGGCCAGAGAGGAGGCCAAGGACGTCAAGGTGCAGCTGAAGGATATGAAGCAGGTCATGGAGGAGCATAACAGGCTCATCATGCAAAGCCAAGAGGTCTTCTTCGAAGTTCAAGTCGAGCAGCTAGTTAGTGACGCCATCGACGAGCACGTAAAGGAACTCGAGGCCGAGGCCCTCGCGAAGGAGAAGGCCAAGTACGCCGCCATAAATAACATGTCGATTCTGTTCATGAAATCCCTGGAGGATAATTTGATGGAAGAAATGATCGAGAAATGCGTCGACGACCTGGCGGAACAAAAGTTGGCGGCCATGGCCGAGCGCAAGGCTTACGAGGTGACGCGGGCTTTGATCGAAGGGCCCTTCCTCGACCAGTATATCGAAGAGAAGTTCAAACAACAGGTGAACGTTTGGATGAAGGAAGGGGGACACCTCTCGCCACAAGAAAAGCTGGAGGCCAGGGTAGCGACAATAGTGCAAACACGGGCGAGGGGCTTCTTGGCGCGTCTGAAGGTCCGAAGGATGGTCGCGGGGAGATTCAGCAGGCAGTTCGACGAATGGGCGAACAACTACTACTGGCTCGACTCGTACAACCAGACTACAAGCTGGGAACAGCCACTAAAGTTTCTGTGGAAGGCAGTGGACAAGAGCGTCGTCAAGCACATTGCGCCCCCCACTTTGCCGCCCAGCTACGACAATGACGGCAATACTTTGGAGATTGACCAGGGCGGCGAGTATTATGATGAAGGCGGGTATGACTATTAAAGAAATGTACGATAGAGTTGTTGTAATTTTAATTGCATCTGTTTTCTTGATTTTTTTTCTTTTTCAATGCCGGAATACTCTTTTACTACGTGAGTCGAACGATTAGGTCACCCCGGTCTGACATGTCTTTGATGCTGCATTCTTCTTTCGTTATGTTTAAAGCTCCAATCCGAATTCATCGTAGTGAAGAGAATCCTTCGTGTCGTGCTTGTTTCCGGATCCCCTTTTCACGGTGCGCATGTGATGAGGCGTGTCGACGTGCTTAAATCCTTCGACCTTCTCGTCCTCCCACATGGAGCGAACGCCGGCGGCCATGGCGGGGTCAGAGGTCCCATCCTTGCCGTTCTCGAGACGACCCATGAAGCGCCTGGCGACATCGGCGCTGGCACCTATGGAGGGACGGAGCCCAGTGCCATCGCCACGGTCCGTGACGTCGTCGCCAACGCCGACGGTGAAGTCGTACCAGTTGGAACTGGCTGAGACATCGATCTCGAGCTGGTCCGCCTCGCCCTTCTTCAGGCTGATCTGGGCGGCACTTAGGCCGTAAGCGTTGTCGATGATGTCAATGACGACATCGTTGGCGAGCTCGCTGGCGTCGGCCTTGACGACGACTTTGTTCGTGTCGGCATTAAGCTCGAAACTGAGGCCGAGGCCATCAGCACTGCCACCCTTGGTGACGCCAGTGAACTCACGGACGAATCCGTTCACACTGTGCAGAAGGAACGCATACCGCTCGCCCTCGGGAAGGGGGATGGTGTCAGAAAGACTCTTCCCGCCCTCGACGGCGTAATTGCGGGGAGTGAAGCCGTCCATGTCGGTGAGGTCAAAGAGAACGAAAGGGAGTCCGCCAGCGCCAGTGTTGTCGATAGTGAGTTCAAAGTTTCCATCCTTGACGTCACCGTGGACGGTCGTCTCGTAAGGGATCGCCCTGTAGATCTTAGTGCCGGGTTCCTGCTGGGGCATGGACTGCTCAGTGGGAACAACCACATCCGGGAGCGTCTCACACTCGACATCTCCCTCCTTGACGTACTCGGACGTGTCCGGCAAGTCGGGCCAAGAGTAATCGGGGTTGGCGAAGTCGAAGGCAGCCATCATATCGCCAGTCATAGCTCTTCGCCAGGGGCTGATGTTCGGATTTGGCTCGAGGTTGAATTTCTTCTCGAGGAACTGTATGGTGGAGGTGTGGTCGTAGATCTCACTCACGACGATGTCGCCGCGAGTCCAAGGACTAACGATGAGTCCAGGCACGCGGAAGCCAAGACCGATGGGCTGCGGAACCCCTTCGTAGGGAAGAAGGACATCCTCGTTGACTTCGCCATCGGTGGTGACGGTCGACTTGCCCTCAGTGTTGGGCATCGGCGGCGTAGGGGTCCAGGCGTGATCATAAAATTGGCCTCCCTCGTCGTAATTGAGGATGAATGCCGTCTTTTTGTAAACCTCAGGCGTATCCTTGAGGCTCTGAAGGAGAGTGCTGGTCCAGAACTCGCCCGCGCAAGGGTGGTTCGTGGCGTGTTCAGAGAAGGACGTCGGGGCGATCACCCAAGAAACCTGGGGCAGGGCGTCTTTCTTAACTGCCTCGTCGAACGCGTTGAGCGCGGAAAGCTGGCGCTTCATCCCCTTCTGGTAGAGATCGCTGTCTTTGTCAGCGGTCATGAAGTTGTCAAACCACGCGAAGCCATTGTCGTCGAAGTTGTCCTCCTCCTGGTAGACTTGCCAAGAAACGCCAGCCTTGTCGAGGGTCTCGCCCATGGTCTCCCAGTCAAACCCAGGCGTGGGCTCGGTGTTGTCAAGGATGGCCCCATCTTTCCATCCGGCGCTGAGACCGTTGGAGCCGCTAAAAAGATGCAGGCGGTTCGGGCAGGTGCACGTGAACGTCGACTGATAGTACTGATCAAAGGTTGTGAAGCCGGAGTAAAGCTCGAAGTAGTAGGGCATGTCGTCGCGCTCAAAGTAAGACATACCGACGCCCCCATCTCTAGCGGTGTTCCAGGCATCCATCTTTCCTTCGTTGAAGATCTTGATGTCCGTCGGGTAATACATCTCAGGTGCCGGCATGCACATGGCTGCGGTGCGGTTCTTCTCAGCACGGAAAGGAAGCATGTACTCTGAGAGATCGGAAGTATTTGTGGGCTGATGGAACGCATCATGACCGCTCTTGAGCGGAACAGTGGCGCGGTCGTTGAATCCACGAATTCCCTTCAGTTTTCCAATGTAGTGATCGAATGCCCTGGGGGGAAAGGGAGTTAGAGGGTGCAAACTTGACAGCGGGATGGGGTTGGAAGGGATCTTGCTTCCTTGAAGAGCAGTAAGAACTATGAAAAACAGCGCCCACTCAGTGATTAGGAGATGGCCCGGCGCAGGAGTAATTCTAATTACTGTGATGGAATGTCGGACAGTAGGACGTCAAAGGAGCTTATCTATTCACCCTGCGGCAACGCACCGGTTTTCCTGCATAAAAATAACGACATGCTCAAGGCTGTCTATGCTCTGAGAGGCAACGCCCCCAATTCCGAGCAACAGCAGCAAGGAGAACTTCATTTTCCTGGGTTGAAAAATGGAATCAAAAGTAATTCTGGATCTTCAGAGGTGAAGGTGAATCTGAATCTCCCCTGGAAACAGAAGAAGATATTCGTGAAATGAATGATATGTAATTGATATATAATATGAAATGCTATTCTCACGGACTGCTCAACAGGCGCCTCACGACCTTCGCTACCCACTCTCCGCCGTTCACGTAGCTAATCGTGACCAAGTCTCCCCACCTGCACGATTGTCGACGATTGTCAAGTTAGAATTCTGTGGCGGAGCTAATGGCAATAAGGGGTCTAATGGTCACCACGAGCATCTCGTTCGCCACAATTGGGCCCCACTTTCGTGACTCACCTGTGGTCGCCGATCGAATTATGTAACTCTGTCTTTTCACTTGTCGAGGCGTTCGGTGTGTCCACGACGATGTGAATGACCTCGTAGAATCTCTCCTTTCGTAGGCCCACGATCTGTTTCGAGACGTCTCGTAGATTGTCTGTGGGATAGGTAACGACGATTGCAGTGTACCTCCCAGCTGCCTCGAGTTGCAACGAGACGCAGGTCGACTCTAAAGCCGGAAGCATATTCTGTTGGACGTTCAGCCCCGGAAGTAAAGTAGATGCGGCGTGGTTTTCGATGAAAGTGGGCGAAACGTTCACTTGCATGGGTGAAATTTTTGGCGCGGGCGGGGGAAGCGGGGGAGGAGGGGGACGGGCAGGGGGGTTGGGGGCCACGACCCTCTTCGGAGGGGAAGGTAGGTTCTTGTACGGGTTGGCTGGGCTCGCCTGGGGCGGCGCCTTGTTCGCCTTCCTACTTTTCTTCGGGCTGGTAACGACGTCGTCTTCCAACGGGCTCGCAGGTCTCTTGTTGACGAGCATCTCCCGCGCTCGCTTCACTTTCTTCAATAGCTCTTCATCCTTGGCACGTGCCTTCCTCTTCTTCTTACGAGCCTTCTTCTCAATTTTGTCCATCTTCTTTCGCCAGACGCTGACTCTCCTCGAGACCTCCACGCTTGCCCTCACCACCATCGTCATCAGCTTTACGTTCGCCTGCTGCTGGTTCTCGCGGGATTGGCTCTCCAGCGGAAGCGCGATGTCAGCCAGGTCGCACTCGTCGTCAACCTCTCTCCCCTTCTCGCTCCTCAGGAAGAAGTTCGGCGGATTCGCCGCCGCCGTCCGAAGAGCCAGCATGCTCATCGACTGACCCTCCTTCTTTATTTTATTCAACTTGATGTACGTGCCCATCCTCCTCCTGACCTTGTCGAGCGAGGCCACGGAGCTCGACAGGATCCCGTAGTAGGAGAACCCCCTGTACCTGCGGCTCCTCAGACACGTCGTGAGCTCCATGAAACTCTTCGCCTTCGATCCTTCGGACTTCGCATTCTCGCAGAAATCCTTGCTCATCTTGATGCCGTCCCTCCTGTGTCGAGGACGACTGGGCTCGAACCACTGCATCAGTGGGTAGCCGTTCGTGAGTTTGTAAAAGAAC
Source organism: Triparma verrucosa (assembly GCA_030267905.1). Lineage (NCBI taxonomy): Eukaryota > Bolidophyceae > Parmales > Triparmaceae > Triparma > Triparma verrucosa. Next base: position 44,290 of record BRXX01000333.1, read on the forward strand.
GAGTTGTCCTTAGTGAACCTTTGGAGTGTTTGTTGTGCGTTGTGCAGTGTGCGGTGTGTGGTGCGTATTGTGCGGCGTTAGCGGGGTGGGGCGCGTAAGTAGAGCGATCGTCGCCGCTTCGCCCTTTCGCTCACCTCGCCAACCAGTTCCTTGTGATCTCTTCCTCCGTCTCCTCGATCTCCGCATTCAGCGCGCGCGTCTTGCCCACGACAATTGGAGGGACTATACCGCCCCCTTCGACGCTAAAGCTCACACTCGGGAGCGCGACCCGGATGTTCGGGTCTTGGGTCGGCTCCCTGTCGAACAACTTCTTCGCTTTGAAGGCCAGTAGCGTCGAGAGCTTTTCCGCTTTTGCGTCCGTGGCGTTCGCTTCCGGATAGAGGTTGTTGCGGGCGTGGGGAATCTTCTGACACGCATTGCCTGCTATCGTCGAAGGAAAGGGCTGAGGAGAAGAGGCAGGAAACCGCGGGGCAGGCGGAGAATAGGAGGGGTGGTGAGAGGTCGAGAACGTCAGGGGGATTGGCGGGTTGTCGACCGGAAAGACCTTCCCGGGCTTGTCCTTTATCATTGCCCTGCCTATCTTCCCCAGCCCCCCCGGCTCCAACATCGACCATTCGGGGGCGACCCCTCCTCCAAAGTTTTGCGGTATTTTCTTCAAGTACGTCGACTGCTTTTTGGCGATTGGGCCGAGGCTGACGTTGACGATGACGCATGTACGTGGGTTAGGAATGGGAATTTTGGGCAAAACGCATTTGTTGGCATATGTATATTCTATATTCTCACCTCAATTTGCTCGCCCTCGACTTCCTTTTCTTCGAGCTTCCGGTGACCTGATGAGTGAACTGCTTGGTGGAGAGGGAAGGGTCTGGGGTGCGGTGGAGAGTCATTTTGACGGGCGTGCTAGGGGGGGAGACGAGAATCTCCCTAGACGGCTGGAAATTGGGAAGAGGGGAAGGGGATGCAGAACCAGAACGCGCGAACGAGGGTGTTATGCTCTTTATGTGGTTTGAATTGGACCAGTTCTGGTGCTTGATCGGGACCATTTTGGCGCTTGACACATTGTGGGGGCTGTACAACTCTTCCTTGATGCTGCCGATCGTGAAGCTGTCGACATCGGTCGATCTACGACCATAATCCAACTCGGCGGCGGGCTCGTCCTTGCTGGACACACTGCTTGAGCTGTCATCGCTCTCGCTCACAGATTGCAGGGAGGGAGTCAGGCCTGGGGTCAGAAGCTGCGGCTTCCTCGTCAATTGCGCGATGGGTGATTGGGAGGGCCGAGAGCTGACGATGAGGTCGGATAGCGCTGACTGATGATCATAACGCACCACGCCGCCTCCTAGCCCTTTGAGACTCATCAAGGTTCGGCCGCTTCGGTGGCAAGTTTTGGGAGTGGTTGTGTTTTGGCAATTTGGAGGAGCAGAGAAGGAAATAAAAGTGTGGAGGAGTTAGGGTTGATCAGATAGACCGGCAAACAGTTTAAGAAGATTCAAAGACGGAGCGTTAGAGAAGGAATTTAGATTTCAATCAATCTGCAAAAAGTCCTGGTATCGAAAACTTGAAGAGAATGATTACGTTGACACAGAGAATATTTGTGGCGATACTGGCACTGTTAGCCACTTCATCGCTCTCTTTCAGCCCCAAATTCGTCTCCTACCGCCCTCTATCAAGCAAATCGAGCAGTCCCCAAACACGAGGTCGGCTTGGTCAGCTCCACCTTCTCGATCCTGTATCGTACGCACGGACGGAGTTCGTGAGCACGGCGCTGGTGACCAACCAGATTCCCAGAACGGCGGAGTGCGCGCTCCAGGTTGGAACGATTGACCCTAGAGGTGAGGCTTTGAAGGTACAAGGCACGAGGCGGTGAAGGCGTGCACCAACCTAATAACATATATCATGCAAGAGACCTTTACTGACCGCTTCTCGCAGCCGCCTATTATGTCCCCAAGAGCCTGAAGAAGCTCATCTGCCACGGCACCTTCCTGGACGTCGAGTTCCGCGCAAAGCGGCAGGTGGAGCAGGCCACCGAGCGCCGAGGGCAGATGGACCTGGACGTTGAGTTCGTCAACAAGGTCGAGGGGAAGCGACTCTTCGAGGGCATCAAGTCCGAGTCGGTCGACTGCGTCCTGATGCTGCAGATTTCGGAAGACGCGGCGAAGTCGTCCCTGTCGTCCTCGTGGCTTGTGTCGCTGCTGGAGGAATCTGGTCGTGTCTTGCGCCCCGGCGGGAGGATCTTGTTCGTCGAGAAGAAGAAGGTGAAGTGCGACAGGGAGGTCGACTTCGTCGCCGCAATGCAGGGCCTCAGGATGGACAGCTCCTACAAGCTCTTCGCCGCTGGGGAGGAGGAGGGCGACGAAGATGACGACCAGAAGTCCATGGATGAAGTTGACTTGAGCAAGTATTCGCTCTTCGACGTCGCCTACGATGCCATCGACTTGTGCCCCGCCCCTCACTACGCTGGCGTGGCAATAAAACGCTCTGCGAAAGAGGAGGAGGAGGAGGTGAGCTAAAAACAACAAAAAAACAATAATGGAGTAGTATGTCTAACCCAATCTCCACGCTCGCTTCGCTCGCTGCAGGTTGAGGAGGCGCCCAGGGCGAAGAGGGAGATGACGATGCCCGAGAGGATGGCGTACGAGAAACGGGTCAAGGGGGCGGAGCTGGCCATCGAGGCGTTCGAGAGGGGGAGGAAGAAGAAGAAGAGGTCGAAGAAGGGAATGAAAGAGGAGCAGGTGGAGGCCAGGGAGGCGAAGAAAGAGGATGTGAACCCTATCGAGAAGTTGCGACGAATGGTAAGCGGAGGAAAGTGAAGTTCATTTGTTATTCGAAACTATTATTGTTTAGAAGTTAGAAAATGTCCTCCGCAACGAACTTCTCAAAGACGGCGAATCCCGCCCTCGGGTTGAATCCGGGAACTTCGTGTCCAGCGAGCCGAATTGTCACAAACTGGAACATCTTGCCACTCTCGTCCATGCCATCCCCGAGAACTTTGTAGCTGGTGCTCGCACCGGAAGCGGTAGCGTCCGCCTCGTCGATGAACCAGGTGTGCCAAGCGTCGACCTCCTCAACATACCCCCTCTCCTCCATGCCAGTGGTCCAGATCTCGTTGCCAATGTAAGGCACGCAGGCGTCCGCGTCGCTGTTGTAGATGAGCACGCGGAGGCCGGACTGGAGCAATGAGGGGTAAAGGGTGACGGACGCAGGTCCGGACAGATCGTAGTTGAAAGAGGAGGTCATGGATTCCGCGGGCATGTGGAGAACCTCCCTGACGTCGGCCCTGGCGAACCAGTCAGGGATAGCGTCGAATTGACCGCAAGTCCAGTCGTAGCCGCCCCCCATATCGTCCAGCTCCTGACGAGCAGACCCGAATCTGTGGGCGTTCATGTGCAAGTACTTGTTGATGAAGCGACTGCTCTTGCCCGAGATTCTGTGCCACATTTCCTTTTGAGAGGTGGCAGTGCTGCTGCCGTCGTCGTCGAGGTCATCGCTGGGGCAATTGTCATACACGTTGTAGATGTTGTACGGGCCGACCTGTTTGTCCATTTCCTCCAAGAGGGCTTCGCACTCTACGGACGGATCGGGAGCAGCAGTTGCACTGTCGAACTCAACAGCAGTCTCCTCGAAGGCGCAAACGCTCTGAATCTTGTTGTACAGCTTCTTGCTAACCAGGCCCTTCCCATGCATCAACTCGACGGTGTCCCTGTCCTCGTTCGGTCCGTTGCACATGAAACTGTTCTCTCCTCCTCCCCAGCAACCGTTTCCAACCGCGATTCCCTTCAGGCGTGCCGCAAGGGCAGGGTCAGTGTTATCAGAGGTGAGGATGTAATTGGCAATGTTGGGGAGGTACTGCCCGGCATAAGACTCGCCAATCATGAGGACATCGTTCGAGGAGAACTCAGGGAACTGGCGAAAGAGCTCGGTCAGACTGGCTGTGTCAGGCGGCGGCCTGAGACATGTCGTTCCAGTTGCACACGTCCTGGCGCTTGCCGTCGATCATGCAGTAACTGAAGCCGGAAGACATTCCCTCCGCGGTGGGAGTGAGGAAGGAGCCGGCGGGAGACTCAAGGTACAGCATGTTGGAGACCTTGTTGAAGGAGTAGTCGTCGTTGGCGAGCAGGCCGCTAGAGGAAATCTGGAAGTAACCCAGCTCGCCGTACAAACCGTACATAGAAGAGCCACCGGGGCCGCCAGTGTGCCAAATAGACACGGGATCAGAGGTAGGATCGTTCATACTGGTGTCGAACTGATAGCGGATCATCAGCTGGTCGTAGCCAGTCTCTTCCTTGAGAGTGAGGGACGTGACGTTTAGAAAGCCGCTGTACACGTCGAACTTATCCCGGTGGTCAGGGAAGCCAGGGAGGGCGGAGGTGACAAGATCGCAGCCGGGGCAGCCGTGGCAGTGTTTATCAGGAGGAGAAGCGGAAGGGCGGAGGGAGAGAGCTTCATATCTGTGGGCGGAACCTATTGCCCGATGCCGATGAAGGTGTCAGAAGGTGTCTCCTAGCCCTAATAGTTTAAATAGGGTTTTGTTTTGTCAACCAGGGGCTTATAAACCCCGTTCTCTGAGGTTAGTATCCGATTGATTCGTTAAAGCCTTTACCTTCTTTAGAAAAGCAACAGGATGAAATTGAGCTCATTTCGGTCAAAGCAAGGGAAAAAAAACCCTATGGGCAACCTTCAGTGTGCGGCCGACGGGGCCTCACTTCCCCATAATTTGACGCAGTGTGTCGCAGATGCCCCTGTTAAATCCAATTACGCAGGCCGGTCCGGTCAAGGCTTCGTTCAGAAGAAGTCTCGCAGGCAACGACTATCTGCAGCAGCCAAGAAACTGGTCAAACCTAGGGGATTCGACCTGCCGGCGTTGAACATCGACGTCAACGTAAGCCCCGAGAAGTACGTCTCGAACAACTTGAACGCGCAGACCGCCCTGAGTGCCGCCGCCAGGCACGTCAACGATGAGAATAGGTGAGCGAGCGGGGTTGAGGGGTGCCGCAAGCGAAAGCTGTGTGTAAGACCTGCGAGTGTGGAAGTGCTAACGTCCCCCCCCCTCATTATCGAGCTGTGTGTAAGACCTGCGATTGTGGAAGTGCTAACTCCCCCCCCCTCATTCTCTCGCTTGCCACCTCTCAGCATAATGGAGAAAGTCCTCGCCGAGAACAGGCGCCTCCAGCTCCTCTGCGAGAAGATGCGATCAGAAAATCACACCCAACCCACCGCAACAGCCCTCGACTTCTTCTCCCTCGACGAGTCCCAACTAGACGTCTCCAAAAACCACCACGACAAGCTCCACGATCAATCCGCTGACCAATCAGTCGACCATTCCGTCGAGGGCGGGCATAGGCTTTTCGTGGATGGCATCCTCGGCGTAAGCAGCGAGTTCATGAACAAGGGAAGCGGCAATCCGAGGAGCGTTTTTGAGAAGCACACGGATCCGAGGACTGGGAAGCTGTACTACTATAACAAGGAGACGGGGAAATCTATATGGGCGAAGGAGTGGGACAGCAGAAGCAGGACGCAGATTTCCTTGCCGAGATGAAGATGAGTAGGAGGGAGGATGAAGGATAGATGAAAAGGAAAGAATGAACATGACCGATACTTTTTTTTTGATTAATTTCAACCTCATTTATTTATTTAAGCCGAGGCCTCCTTCTTCGACTTGCGGGAGCTGCGCCTCTTGCTAATGGCGGAACGGCGGGCCTCCTTCTGCTCGGCCATGCGCTTGGCGACGACCTTCTTGTAGTCGGCGGCGTCCTTGGCACTCTGGACGACGGAAGCCTTCTTGGCGGAGTTGCGGGCGCGCTTGCGCTGAAGGGTGAGGGGGGTGACAAGGCGCTGGATGTTGGGGGACTTCTTGGTCTCCTTTCCGGCCTTGTTGGTGAAGGTGCGGGCGATGACATACTTGCGGACATCGTCATCCTTGGTGAGGTTGAAGAGGGAGCGGATCTTGTTGGCGCGCTTGGGGCCGAGGCGCCTGGGGGCGTCGCCGTCGGTGACTCCGGCGACCTCGGCGTCTCCCTTCTTGGTGATGACGAGGTTGAGGACGGAGAGGTCGTGGCTCACGATGCATCCACGGACGGAGGCGCGCTTGCGCTCTCCCTTCCTGCGGGGCCTGTAGTGGCAGCTGCCCTTGCTCAGCAGGAGCCTGACCCTGGTGTTGGTGAGGACACCCTGCATCATGGGGAATCCCTGTTTGTCATTGCCTCCAGAAATGCGCATGACGTATCCCTTCCACTCGTCTCCGAGGATCCCTCCGTCGATCTCCTGGGCCATGCGGCGCTCGTAGAGGTTCTGGAGCTTCTTCTCGTCATCGATCTCGATGAGCTTCTGCAGGCCAGTCTGGGGGTAGGCGATGTTGATCTTCATGCTGTAATTTGGTTCTGAGGGAGGGATGGGGGGAGGGACGAGGGTTAGTGAATTGGGATTTGGATTTAAGTTCATTCGATTCGTTGGGGTTGGGGAGGTGAAAAAAGGAGGTCGTATGTATATTTTATGGTGCAGTTATGACGATGCTCGAGACGGCAAAGAGCAGGAGGCAGGCAAACAAGGCCAGAGGAGAGCGAAGGTATTGAGCTCAGGAAACTTGGAAATTAACCATGTACGAAACGTCGAGCGTATGACGGACATAACATGGGATTAATTGTAGAGATCGAGACCGTCACGCACAACGTTGAGATGTGAAAGGGTCGAGGAGGCGCACAATTTGGTAATACGCGATCGTCTGGGGCGGGGCCAACGGATGGGCCGTGAGAGGGCCGTGTGGAATGACCGCGGATAATTGGAAGTGGTCGTTCGCACTTGGGGGTCTATTGGAGGTGTTGAGGAGCCCTCGTAGTTTGGAAACGGGGATCGGTACGCGAGGGGGATTGAAACTAACCAAAAACTGAATGTCCTGAGGATTGGCTAGGTTTTCCATGGTAGGGGATCACTGTACACAAATTTTTGGGGGAGGAGTGGGGATGTTTGCGCGGCGGGAAGTTGGGGGGGGGAATGTTTGGGTGGTTGCCCTGTTTGGTTTTTGGAGCGGTAGTGTTATTTTTATTTCGGTGGCGACGTTCAGAAATCCTCATCATTTGTGGGAGGCCATTTTTGCCCAGTTGAACGAAATAAAATCGAGTGCCACAAGAAGTACTGTTTCGAAATGGAAATCTCTCTCTTCTCATTTAATCCTCCCTCACCCCCGGCAAGGATCCCCCCCCTTTTTTAATGAAAACCCTTCTCTCTCCATCCCCTTCCCCTTCCCCACCCCCTCCCCACTCCTACGTTCTTATCTTCTCACATAACGTTCTTGGCACACAGTGACTGAAACACGGCGTTCCCTTCTTTTTCTTTCTTTCCCCCCCCCCCCCCCCCTCTTCCGGCACGAATCAGAACCAAGTCGAGTGCCTATCAATAAGCCCGCCCATAATCCCCTTCCCCTTCCCCTTCTCCCCCTGCTTAACGACCTCCCCCATCTCCCTAAGCCTCCTCTCAACTTCCTCGAAGTTCGGCCTCTTCTTAACGTCCTCATCCCAGCATTCCCCCATGAGTTTCCCCAGTTCCTTCGGCCACTTCTTGCTGACGACAGGCCTCTCCTTCCCTTTAACGACCCTCCTATAAAACGCCTCCCTCGAGAAACCTTCATACGGCTTTTTGTAACTCGTCATCTCCCAAAGAATAACACCAAAAGAGTACACATCACTCTTATGATTATAAGGTTTATTATCAGCCACCTCAGGCGCCATATACCTCAGACTACCCGTCTCCCCCGACATCCTATAAACGTCGTCAGCGGTTGGATCCGACCCTTCAATAACCTTTGCCAAACCGAAATCAATAAGTTTAAGACTCCCGTCTAAAGTAAAACCAATATTATCAGGTTTCAAATCCCTATGCATAATCATACACCCTTCAATCGCCTTCGAATGCAGATAATTCATAGCCGAACTCAAAGCCGTAGCGTGCTTAAGTACTTCACTATACGACATCTGCCTCCTCTTCCAGAATCTCCTCCTCCGATCACGTATCCTCGTATCGTAACCTAAAACCTGCGTTAATGTACCTCCGTCTAAACGTTCGAGTACGAGGAAACGCATTCCCTTCGCGGTTAAACCTGCTCCTATGAAACCTACGATCGAAGTGTGTCGTAGACGACGGTGTACGTTGAGTTCACCTTCTATCTCGTTTATTGCTAGGGCGACGTCTTGGCATTCGGGTTTTAAGGTTTTTACTACTACGGTTGTGGAGTTGTGGGTGGCGGTGTGGATCCAGGTGTTGCCGCCGTCGGTTAGGTATTCGACGTTGCGGAGGGAGGACCATTTCACGTCGAGGGGGGGGGTGGAGGGGAGGGAGGGGGAGGGGGCAGAGCGGGGGGAGGGGAGGGGGGAGGAGGGAGAACCCAAGCCCGCCTTCGGGTCGACCGGGTTGTTGCTGTGGCCGCTGCTGAGGCTCTTGCTGAGGCTGCTTGACTGCTTCTCGGAACCGTTTCCTTCATCGAGGGTGCCGAGGCGTTTTTCAGCTGTGCAACGAGTTAGAATGTTTTATTAGTCCGATAAAGTCTCGGAGGCCTCTGTCGGCTCTGTGTCTCCCCCCCCCACCCCCTCCCCCTTCCAATCGCTCACCTCCCATCTCAAACGGCCTTCCCATCTCCTTCCTCTCCTCCTCCCTCTCCCCCTCCCACCCTCTACTCGCTACCCCCGTCGCCAAACTCATATGAAAAACAAACTCCACAATACTCCTATCCATAACCAACCCCTTCAACGCGAAGAATATAACCGTAACGCTAACCCCTAAACTCTCATTACACACTGGGCAAGCTACGGCGGTTTTAATGTCTGATATAGCGCAGGATAATTCATCGGAGGAGGAGGTTGAGGTTAGCCAGACGATGTCGGCTGAGTCTTTCGCGCGTTTGCATAACGCGGGGGAGAGACGGTGGGTGCGTAGAGAGGAGGAGGGACCGTAGTATACTTCGGTTAGTTGGGTTAGGTGGGATTTTAGGGAGTGGGGGCGGAGGTGGGAGTGGGTTAGTTGGTGGGTTTTGGGACCGGTTCGGAGCCAGACTTCGGCTATGTCGAAACCGACGGAATCGCAGGTTGCGGCGAGGACGGAGCTGACGGCTGAGGAGAGGAGGAGGGAGGGGGGGGG